>CM066031.1:112312552-112509618 GCA_033557465.1 Ichthyophis bannanicus | reverse complement strand
CAAATGAAAGGAGGGGGAAACCACCTTAGGCATGAAGTGTCCTTAGGACTACCTTATCATGGTGAAACGGTGTGTAAGGTGGATCAGCCACTAGAGCTTGCATATTCACTGATACGACTTGCTGATGTGATTGCAAGAAGGAATATTACTTTCCAGGACAGAGACTTTAAGGAAGTAGTGGCTAAGGGCTCAAAGAGGCGGCCAGCATAAGCTGGCCTAGAAGCAGATTGAGATCCCATGCCAATGGAGGTGGTCTAAGGGGAGGTTTCGTTAGATGCAGGCCTCTCATGATTCTGGAATATGAGAGGATGGGATGAAATGGGTTGTGCATTGATCGGTTCAGAAAGAAGCAGCAATGGAACTTAAATTTATTTATTTTATTTATTTATTTAACATTTCTTATATACCGCGCTCTTTGTCATCAGTGCGGTTTACATTGGACAATATCACATTGGGTCAATTGAATTAGACCGTCGTCTACATAGAACAGGGATTTAACATGGAGGTAACTTGGGTGAACTATTTACATTCTTAGTACAAGTACATTTAGGTCTGAATTTGCTTTAGGTTTTTGGACTCATATAGCTGCGGTTTGGGGTTGGAGGGTGGGGAAGGGTGTGGGGGGAATATTTAGATGTGTAAAATACGTGAGGAAAAGGTGGTGTTTGAGGGCTTTTCTGAACAGCCTAAGGTCCTGATTGCTCTAATGTTGGGAGGGAGCTTGTTCCAACATCTAGGAGCATAGTTCTGGAATGCCCTATTGATGGTGGCCTGGTTGAGTTTTGTAGATTCACTTGGTATGAGCGGTCTCCTAGGTCTATTGTTTGCAGTGTGTATGATGAGGTTGGAAATAGATGCAGTTGACATTTTGTTGAAGGCCTTGAAGGTAGTGAGGAGGGCCTTGTAAAGGATTCTGGAGCATACTGGGAGCCAGTGAAGTTCTTTTAGAATTGGGGAGATGTGGTCATTCCGTGAGGATCCACAAAGTACGCGGGGCTGCTGCATTCATGGCTAGCTGTAGAGGGTTGAGGGTGGTTTTCGGGAGACCGTGAAGTATTATATTGGCGTAATTGAAGTGCGGTGTGACTAGCGCTTGGAAGATGGTACGGAAGTCACCGGGTTCAATCATTGGTCTCAAGTGCCTCAGGGTTTTGACCTTGTAATAGATAGCTTTTACAGTGTGTTTTATGTGTTTCCTTGAAGTCCAGCTGTTGATCCAAATGACCCCAAGATAACGTATATTGGATTGACCGGGAGTTCTGCGTCTCTGACTTTCAGTGCTGGTGGAGGAGAGAAAACTTTCTTTCTTGTTATTATTAGGACTTCTGTTTTTTTGAAATTTATACGGAGGTTCTGAGTGAGTAGCCAATCCGTTATTGCATTGAAGCAGTTGATTAGTACAGTGTAGTCTGGGCAAGTGACAGTTATTGGTGTAAACAGCAGCACGTCATCTGCATACATAAGGCAGGATATGCCGAAAGAGTGGGCAATGTCACAGACTGGCTGCATGTAGATATTAAAGAGCAGAGCAGACAGGGAGGAGCCTTGGGGTACACCCTGTTTCTGCTGGAAAGGTTCAGATGTGTCATACCAATGCGTACTTGCTGCCATCTGTGTTCGAGGTAGGATTTACACCAGTTCCATGCTTGGTCTTGGATTCCCTTCTCATGAAGCCGCTGCAGGAGCTGCACATGATCTACTGAGTCGAACGCTGCTGCTATATCGAGGAAAATTAGTGCAAAGTCATTTTTGATGTTGTTTATTCCATTGATGAGTGTATTGGTTAATACTGTTAATAGAGTTTCTACACCGTGGGCTTCTCTGAATCCATGTTGACATGGCTCTAATGGGGAGGACGTATCAACATGTTGCTGAATCTGTCTCTGGGTCAACTTCTCTAGAATTTTAGCTAGTAATGGGATACTAGAGATTGGTCGGTAAGAATCTGACTGACTGACTGACTCAGGTTGGAGACCAGTGTTTGATAAGTAAAGGAGTTAGTCCAAAAATGTTTCTATAGGGATGACAAGAGGGATTGATGCACTTTTGTGATCACCAAATGGAATCTCTCTTGCCACTTGACGGCATAAGAATGCCTTGTGGAAGGTTTCCTGGAAGCATAACGGACATCTCGCACTTCCTGAGTGAGGGGAAGGCCAAAGCAGTTAAAACCTTCAGTAGCCAGGCTCTGAGGTGCAGAGACTGGGGGTTTGGATGTCATACTTTCCCCTCCTCCTGCGACAGTATGTCTGGAAGCTGACCCTAAGTCCAGGGGTGGAACCTGGGACAGATGTAGAAGCAGAGGGTGCCACACCTGGTGTTGCCAGCGTGGGGCTATGAGGATCATGTTGCATCTGTCCCTCAGGAGCTTGAATAGGGTCTTGGCAATCAAGATACTGGGATACTGGGCTTGATGGACCTCGGTCTGACCCAGTATGGCATTTCTTATGTTCTTATGTTCTTAAGGGAATGGGAGAAAAGGCATATAGGAATTCCTGCCCCCAGTTGAGGAGGAAAGCATCCCTCGCTTAGCAGCCCTGAGCCGGAATCCGTGAACAGAACCGGGTAAGTTTGGCATATGATGGACTTGCAAAGAGGTCTACATCTTGATTTTCCCAGAGTTGCAATACTGTGGAGAGTTGGTTCATGTGTAGAGACCATTTGTGCGGACGCAGAACACGACTGAGTCTGTCTGGCCAAGAGTTCTGATTGCCAGGGAGATAGACTGGCAGGAGATGGATCTGCTGCTCTCTGGCAAACGCCCACAATTGAAGAGCTTCGTTGCAAAGGGACAGAGAGCCTGTTCCTCCTTGTTTGTTCACATAGACCATGGCTACCTGATTGTCTGCGTGAAGTAGTATTCTCTTGGCCTGTAGAAGGGAATGGAATACTTGAAGAGCCAGGCGAATTGCTGTGAGCTCCAACAGATTGATGTGGAAATGAATCTCCTGACAATTCCAGGTGGCTTGGGTGGAGGTATCCAGTAGATGTGCACCCCACCCCACTTTGGGGGCATCTGTTGTTAATGTGATCTGAGGAGGGGGTTGCAGGACAGGTGACCCCCTCCAACAGGTTTTGTGCTGACCGCCACCAGTCCAGGGACAGGGTACGGCGGTTTGAGCTTACTATCAGATCTGAGAGACATCCTGTTGCTTGCGTCCACTGGGAAGAGAGGGCCCATTGGGCTGGTCTCATGTGGAGACAAGCGTAGGGGACCACATGCACCGTAGATGCCATGTGACCCAGCAGCTGAAGCATCTCTCGAGCCGAGAGGTGAGTCTTTTGTAGTGCTGAAGAAACCAGTTGCACAATGGGAGGACAGCGAGGCTGAGGCAGGTAGGTCTATGGCAGTCTGGTATCTAGCCTTGCTCCTATGAACTCCAGCGATTGCGTGGGAGTCAGAAAGGATTCCTGGAGATCTATGACAGGGCCTAGATATTGGAGTCCACGCATTGTGTATGAGAGAGAGGCCTGGGCTTGTGTTTGTGACTCTGCCCGGATGAGGCAATTGTCCAAGTAGGGGCAGACAAAGATTATCCTGGTACGGAGAAAACTGGCTACGACAGCCATGCACTTTGTGAATACTCTGGGTGCTGAGGCAAGGCTGAAGGGAAAACTTTGTTTTGATAGTGCTGTCCTTGATGGAGGAACCAAAGGAACTTTCGGTGTGATTGTTGGCTGAGAACATGGGTGTACGCATCCTTGTGATCTAGAGAACAAAGTCAGTTCTGCCTGTGTAGGTCAGGAAGTACGTTTCCTAGAAAAATCATTTAGAATTTCTCTTGGAACAGGAACTTGTTCAGTTCTCTGAGATCAAAAAATGGGTGTGTGACCTCCTGTTTTCTTTGGTATGAGGAAATAGGGGGGGTAGAACCCGGAAACCTGTTGAAGATGAGGTACCTC
Source organism: Ichthyophis bannanicus (assembly GCA_033557465.1). NCBI lineage: Eukaryota > Metazoa > Chordata > Amphibia > Gymnophiona > Ichthyophiidae > Ichthyophis > Ichthyophis bannanicus. The sequence goes on along the minus strand of CM066031.1, from coordinate 112,505,715 downwards.
TTCTATTGCTCCTTGAGGTAAGAGATGTTTTACCTCTGGATTCAGTTGGGGGGAATTTTGAGAACTGAATGCCCTTACTATTGTAGGTGGCGGCAGGCTTTGTTAATGACGCCTGTACCCTCTTCTATGATGGACAGGGTTGTGATGTTATTTGCCTCCATCTGTGGATGAGGTGACCTAACCTTCCTGGGATTGTTGAAGGTTTTTTCTCTGGAGTGGCAGGAAGGGCAGGTACTCTATCACGGAGTCAAAGGCCCTGTGGGGGCTGAGGCTGCTGGGTCTGCTGAGGCTGCGTAGCTCTCGGCTTTCTCTGCTTAGTAGATTGTTGACCCTTTCTAGCAGCTTGTCCTGCAGGTTGTCCTTGCTGAGCATAGTACTGATAGTATCCTTTCTTTTTGGAGAGGAAAGGCTTTTCTAAGGCTCTCTTCTTTGCAGGATCTACAATTTTTGAAAGCCTTGTCAATGTACAATTATCAGCATCCAAATCTTTGGCTTTTTCCTGCTGGTTCTTCCCAAAAGGTTTTCACCAGTACAGGGGATGTTGGCCAGTTTATCCTGTACCCAGTGTTCCAGGTGAGAGGCTTGCAGCCAGCCAAGTCTCCTTGCCCCAATAGCAATGGAGGTGACTCTGCCTATGCACGCAAAACAGTCAACAGCTGCCCTGTTCACAACTTTAGAATTGTTCTGGGCATGCTTGACAAGTGCTAAATAGTCATGTCCTCTGTCATCTGGGAGATGTGGACTTACCAGTTGTAGATCTCCTGTCACCTCCTTCAGGAACATTCCCATGTACAGGATATAGGAACCTATCCTGCCTGAAAGCATGGATTTTTGGATGACACGGCGACCAAAAGCATCTAAGGTCTTACACTCCCTACCAGTAGGGTTGGTGGCATGTTGTTTGTAACTTTTAATTCTCCTCATAGCAGACTTCATCACGATGGAGTGATGAGGGAGCTGTCTTTTCTGAAAACCAGGGGACAGAGGCACACGATACAGAGTAGGCAGCCTGTGAGAATGTGGAGAGGTGGTAAGAGGAGTCTCCCACATTCTCAAATGAAGATCCTGTAAGATCTGATGTATTGGCAGGGTGTCTGCCTACTTTGGAGTTTGGGGATATTGGTGAATCTCTAGCTCCTGTGCCCTGTGCTTAGATTCAGTTACTACTGAAATGGAGAGGCCCTTGACTACATGTGTGATGACATCCAGGAAGAAATATATCCTGAGGAAGGGACAATCTCCTATTGGGAGAAGCAGGCTCATCCTGGAGAGGTACATCATTACCCTCTGAGCTGTCAGAGTCATCAGACTCCTCAGAAGATTGGATGTATCTTCTCTTAGGGTGCTCAGGTAACGTGTGTTATCGGTTACGATTGGCCTCGGTATCAAAGTGACCCAGTACCGGGGTGTCGATACCGGTACTCATCGGCACCAATGGTGCAGTTGCCGATGCCGGTCCCGCAATTGCTGCGGATACCGGTGCTGGAATTTGCAGGGTCTAGGGTGGTACCAAGGTCTATGATGCCGCAAGGATAGCCGCCAGACTGCGTTTGATGGCCACGGTCCTCTTGTCCATCAACACTGCTGATGCCTGTGTATGAGTACTGGCCAAAGCCAGTACTCCAGAGCATGGCAACAGGAGTTAAGACGAGGTTGAGGCCTCCAGAACTTCCTGGAGCCCCAAAGTGGCTTTGGAGGCCTGGGACTCCCACCAGGGCTGTTTGGCCGGAGCATACTCCTCAAGGACAATGCCGGAGGCATTCTAATATTTGGAGGGGGATCTACCCTTTGAGGAACGGCCAGATTTGTGTTTGGTTACCTGAGATCCACGGGAGGAAGAGGAAGCCCTTGAAGACATGACTGCCACAGAGACCGCGTCAGAGAGAAAGAGGGTACCGAGCTTGGCTGCTCTGTTCTGCCAACCCCTCTTGGATAACATCGCACAGGCCAAACATTCAGAAATGGAGTGATCCGGCTATAAGCATTTGCGACACCAATCATGGTTGTCAGTGACGGAGAAGGTACCGGCACATTTTGAGCATATTTTTAAAACCCGAGGAGTGCTTTTCCATGATGGAGGAGGGATTAGGGCCTAATGCCAAACCGGGGGGAGACCTACAAAGGGGATTTTCCCTCTTTGTTTTTTTAAAATTTTGTTTGTGTGAGGAAATCTGACCTTTTAGAGAAAGAAATTATAAGACCGGTGGTACCGGTAAAGAAAAAAAGGCAGACGCTGCCACAGGAGTGGCAATACAATAGCTGTTTTTTCAGCGATGACAGGAACTATGACCTGCTGCCTCTGTGGAAAACAACAAACTGGAGAGAGGCATTTGGGAAAGGCAGGAAAGGCAGCACGCAGGCGCTGTGGGATGCTTCCAACAGCTTTCCTATTGGACACTGGAGAGCGTTCCTGCCAGGCTCCGTCGGTACTGATGATACCCACATGTGAGAACTACTTCCTGCTTGTTCCAGGAGATTAATGTTCCCAGTGCCACCTGCATGCATAGCTGTGGCTCTGGGCATGTGTGCAGTGACACCTATGTGCAGGGTGCGTGGCACCCTGAACACACCATTCCAGTCCCCTGTGGCCCCCTTGCATGACATTGCACGATCATGCCACGTTTGGGTTGCCAATGATGGTGTCCAGGGTAACTCCCCTAACCCCGTATGTGGTCTGGTGAACACATTTGTGCTGTCATGATCTACACACATCATCGGACCCAACCCCACTGGCAACATGATATCCTAACAAACATGGGTGATGTGTCCATACATGGGACATTGGGTGGGTGGCCTTATGCACCTTGCCAGGGGCCACTACCATGACATTTGGGTTTCTACGAGGCCCAGGATAGCAATGCTTGACCCACTACAAGCATTGTGGGACCTGTCTCTTTTGGGGATACTGCTAGGTACGCATGACCTAGATTGGCCACTGTTGCAAAGCGCATACTGGGCTAGATGGACATGGGTGTGACCCAGTATGGTTTATTTATGTTGTTATGTTCCTATGACCTAGCCCTTGTATGTTTAGGGCAGGTGAGGCAGCCAACACCAGGGGCAGGGGCCATTGCACCAGAATAGGCTATTGTCACCTGTGCTAATGTCAGGGTTTCAGTCTGTGTTGTGCAACCACAACAGGTGCATGTATCCTTCCAACACCATCAGTAATGTTCATCTGCAACCAGGTGTGGGATTCCTAGCAAGTGGGCAGATGTGTGACCTGACTCAGCATACAGTTCTGGGGACATGGCTCTGTTACAGGCCTTCGTAATCAGATCTCATAGCTCATGGTGGTGGGGTGCTGTTACGCACATCCACATCTGTACCTACCATACCATCTGGATACATCAAAGACGTGTGTGATGAGGTGTTGACCTCACAGACTATGGGAGATGTGCAACCTACCCGCCATAACCTAACACAATATCTGAATGACATACCCACCATTGCAATCAGGTCTCTGGCCCCCTGGGGGTTGGGTGTCCTAGCACACATCATCAGCACCATACACCATAGCACCAGAATGACTGACAGTACACCTTACGCAGGTCTCAGGACTCCTGGGGATAGGGAGAATGTATTGAACTGTATAGGCACACAGGACCACAGGGTGACTGACAGGCCACTTTGATGGGCTCTCAGGACTCCTGGGGATAGGGAGAATGTATTGAACTGTATAGGCACACAGGACCATAACACAAGGGTGACTGACAGCCCACTTCGATGGGCTCTGAGGACTCCTGGGGATAGGGAGACTTTCTAGAACTGTATAGGCACACAGGACCATATCACCAGGGTGACTGACAGCCCACTTTGATGGGCTCTCAGGACTCCTGGGGATAGGGAGACTTTCTAGAACTATATAGGCACACAGGACCATATCACCAGGGGAACTGACAGCCCACTTTGATGGGCTCTCAGGACTCCTGGGGATAGGGAGAATGTATTGAACTGTATAGGCACACAGGACCATATCACCAGGGTGACTGACAGGCCACTTTGATGGGCTCTGAGGACTCCTGGGGATAGGGAGACTTTCTAGAACTGTATAGGCACACAGGACCATATCACCAGGATGACTGACAGCCCACTTTGATGGGCTCTCAGGACTCCTGGGGATAGGGAGAATGTATTGAACTGTATAGGCACACAGGACCATATCACCAGGGTGACTGACAGCCCACTTCGATGGGCTCTGAGGACTCCTGGGGATAGGGAGACTTTCTAGAACTGTATAGGCACAAAGGACCATATCACCAGGGTGACTGACAGCCCACTTTGATGGGCTCTGAGGACTCCTGGGGATAGGGAGACTTTCTAGAACTGTATAGTGTCACAGAGCAGACTCATTAGTGACCCCTATGGAGACAGAGGATAGTGCAGCTCAGGGAAATAATAACGTTTGGGGAAAGCACATGGTGGAAAGTTGCCATGGGCAACGTAAGCAAGTGAGGTCACGAGCTTGGGAGACACACCCAGCCAATAGGGAAGCCAGGGGATTTTCACCTGACTCTAATCAGCTAGGGAGTGGTGCAGCTAGGAAATACCTAGATAAACTCAACTCACAAACAGTTAGGCAGATCAGGACCAAGACCGAGAGGAGCAAGCCTAAGAGCCAGGCCAAGAGCCAGGATAGGAACTGGAGAGGAACCCAGAGAAGGAACTGGACGCATGAGGAGGACGAGAGAAGCTGTGAAGAGAGCGTGTCTGATTACCCCATTGGAAGCTTGAATGGAGGTCTGAGTGAGTCCGAGGAATGCTTGAATGAAAGGTACAGACAGCTTGACACAGCAAGTGAGAGTGAATGTAACAGCCCAGATTGGAGCAGAGATAATAAGCAAAGGAAAGGCTTTTTACCTGAAGAAGTAAAACACTCTGAAAGGTACGGGAGACACAGAGTTTCCAAAGGGCTGCCGTCAGAAGTTCCAGCTGGTTCCAAGTTCCTGAATAGAGCAGAGCTCAGAGCAGGAGTAATTCCACCTAATAGTTGGACAGGGGAATTCTTTAACCTGCTAAACAGAGGTCAGCAGAGGGGAGGCTCCTACTACCAAAACAGGAGTAATTGTGGTAATCACAAACAGTTTTCCTTTAGTGGAAAAGAACGACGTCACAGCCAGGACGGACTGTTTGCCAAGCCCACACAGAGAGAAAGTACAGAGGTACTAATTCCTGTTGAAGAGCCGATGCAATGTGAATCTTCTATAATTGAAGGGAATATTGAAGAAATGGATTGTAGCCTTTCTTTGGCAGATAATATAATCTCCCTAAGATAAAGAAGAATAAGCAGCCTGACAAGGAAGCAAAGGCCTTATTCTGGGTGGCTACAGGTCTGTGTTTAAAGTTCATTTCTGTTATTAAGAAGCTGAAAGAAAGTCATTTTTGTGTTCCAGTGTTTTTCTGTTTTACCCAAGAAGGGTTTTGTTTTGTTTGGTATATATTTGAATATCCTATTTGGGAAAGGGAAATAAAGCCCTATTTACCTTAATTCGGTTGTCCACAACTATTTTTTGTGTAACTGGCAGCAGCTACAACTACCAGGAGGCCAGTTACACTGGGGTCCAGTGCAATACCTAAGCTCACCGGTAGGTGCAAATGAGGGCCCGTGACAATAGGCATACAGGACCATATCACCAGGGTGACTGACAGCCCACTTTGATGGGCTCTCAGGACTCCTGGAGATAGGGAGAATGTATTGAACTGTATAGGCACACAGGACCATATCACCAGGGTGACTGACAGCCCACTTTGATGGGCTCTCAGGACTCCTGGGGATAGTGAGACTTTCTAGAACTGTATAGGCACACAGGACCATATCACCAGGGTGACTGACAGGCCACTTTGATGGGCTCTCAGGACTCCTGGGGATAGGGAGACTTTCTAGAACTGTATAGGCACACAGGACCATATCACCAGGGTGACTGACAGCCCACTTTGATGGGCTCTCAGGATTCCTGGGTATAGGGAGACTTTCTAGAACTGTATAGGCACACAGGACCACATCACCAGGGTGACTGACAGCCCACTTTGATGGGCTCTGAGGACTCTTGAGGATAGGGAGACTTTCTAGAACTGTATAGGCACACAGGACCATGTCACGAGGGTGACTGACAGCCCACTTTGATGGGCTCTCAGGACTCCTGGGGATAGGGAGAATGTATTGAACTGTATAGGCACACAGGACCATATCACCAGGGTGACTGACAGCCCACTTTGATGGGCTCTGAGGACTCCTGGGGATAGGGAGAATGTATTGAACTGTATAGGCACATAGGACCATATCACCAGGGTGACTGACAGCCCACTTTGATGGGCTCTCAGGACTCCTGGGGATAGGGTGGATTGGAAAACAGCAACAGCAGCATATTCCATAGCACCATGGGTGCTGGGGACCCACTTTATTGGACTTTCTGGGCAAGTGGGAGTAGGGCAGATGTTTTAGACTGCTGGGCCACACACACCCATATCCCCAATGGGGCTAACATACCATTTTGGGCAGGTTTCACAACCACTGGGGGTGGGGCAGATGTTTATGTTTATGTTTATTTGATAAAAACCGCCTTTCACTGAAAAACATAGCGGTGTACAATTAAAATACAGTAAAAGAAGGCCGAGGCCAACGAAAGGAAAGGAAATATACAATGATTGACAGGACAGCTGAAATCAAGAAGTCAAGAAAGACAGGACGAGACATAGACAGGGAGTAAGTAGGGAGGAGCAAGAGGGAGCAGAGGGTAATCAGACAAAAGGGGAGGGAACATTGAACGCTAAGGAGAACAGGTGGGTCTTTAACTGTTGTTTGAAACTGGAGAACTGGGGATCAAGATGGAGGGCAGGGGGGAGGGCATTCCAAAGGGCGGGGGCAGCAAAAAAGAAGGCAGAGGAGCGTGTAAATTGCAAATGAGCACGGAAGGGCGGGGGAAGGGTAAGGCGGTTAAGGTGGAAGGAGCGGGGGTGTGTCTGGGAGAATGGAAGAAAAGGAGATCTGTTAAATATTGGGGAGTGCTAGCGTGAAAAGCTTTGTGAGTCAAAACCAGAAGCTTGTAAGTGGACTGAAAAGGGATAGGCAGCCAGTGAAGGTGAAAGAGCAGAGGAGTGATGTGATCCTGGGGAGAGGAGCAAGTGACCAGACGTGCAGCAGTGTTCTGAATCCGACAAAGACGAGTAAGTTGACATTTCGAAAGACCGATGAAGAGGGAATTGGCAAAGTCCACCCGAGACATGACTAAGGACAGAACCAGAGTAACCAGGGCCGAAGGGGACAGAAAAGGGCGAATAGAACGAATCTGACGAAGAAAGAAGAAGAATGTGGTAGTAACATGCGAAATGTGAGAGTGAAAGGAGAGATCAGAGTCGAAGAGTACACCAAGGTACCAGAAAGTGGAAACCAAAGGTACAGGAGAACCGGAGAAAGAAGGAGCCAAAGTTGGGGAAGGACCACCGTGAGAAAACCAAATAGCAATAGTTTTAGTAAGGTTCAAGTGGAGGCAACCGCAGTGAGACAGGAGTTGAGAGCAGAAAGATCAGGACAAGAAGGGGAAGTGTGATGAAGTAGTAGAATATCATCCGCATAAAGGAAAGTGGATATACCGAACTGCTGGATCAAGGATGCCAGGGGGGCCAGGAAGAGGTTAAAAAGGAGAGGGGCCAGGACAGAACCTTGAGGAACACCACAAGGAAGATTGTAGGGATCAGAGGAGGGAGAAGAAGAAGAGGGCGAAAGAACTGCGCAGGACCTAGAAGATAGAAAAGAGTGGAACCAGTGGAATACAGTGCTACAAAGACCAGCCTCCCGTAGCCAGTGAAGAAGAAGAGAGTGATCAACTAAATCGAAAGCAGCAGAAAGATCCAAAGCAACCGCCACCGAGATATCACCACGATCGTGTGCTACATGCAGAGCATTAGTGAAAGCCAGAAGAACAGTTTCAACACTGTGACCAGAACGAAACCCGGACTGACGGGGGTGCAGGAAATTAATAGAGTCAAGGTGATGAGATAGCTGAGCAAAGACAAATTTCTCCAGGAGTTTAGATAGGAAAGGAAGATTGGAGATAGGACGATAGTGAGCAGGGACCAGAGGATCAAGTGAAGTGTTTTTAAAAATAGGACGAATTAGTGCGTGCTTCCAAGATGTTGGAAAAGTCCCAGTAGAAAGACTAGAATTAAATATAGAAAGAATAAAGGGAAGAAAGCCTAAAGAGGGGGTCAACAGCCAGGAGGAGGGAATAGGATCCAGAGGACAGGTAGTTTTCTTAGAAGTGGATAAGAGATGAAGAAGTTCAGGGGCAGTGATCAGATCAAATGAGGCCCAGAAGTGAGAGAGGGAAAAAGAGGGAGGAGGGGAGGGGTCAGGGGGCGGAGAGGTAATGGGGGGAGGACAAGAAGGTAAGGATGCCCGCAAGGAGGAAACCTTATCGCTGAAGAAAGAAGCCAGTTGTGAAGGAGGCGGGAAAGAAGAAACTGCAGAGGTAGGAGGAAGGGTCTGAGTGGAGGTAAGAGTGCGGAGAACCGAATAGAGATGCCTAGTCTGATTTGGAGCAGTAGAAATTGCAGTTGAAAAGTAAGAGCGCTTAGCAGAGTGTACTTGTGAGCGATAGAAAGAGTGTTGAGCATGAAAAACAGATAAGTTAGCTGGTGAGGGGGATTTGCGCCACAACCGTTCCATTTTACCCTGCAACTGCAGAACCCATCATACCAGCATGATGTTTAGAAAACCTCCTTAGTCAGATCTATGGGCTACCTGTGTTACGGTGTGTTGTAGCACATCAACAGCAGCAGCTGCCATGACACCAGGATGGCATCAGGAACTCTGTGAACAGGTCCTTAGCCCCCTAGGTACAGGGCAAACCACTCAGATGTGATATATAGACAATATGGCATGTGGGTTTACCTGATACACATAACTGAGATAGACTACCTACACACAGCAGCATGCAAAGCTACAATCAACACTGGATATGTATATGGATCTACTGACCTATCTCCATACACTTACCTCACGTGGGTAGTCTGCCACACGATTATACCGGCGTGTCAGTCGCTCCCAGGCCCTCTGGACCCTCACCAGGTCCTGACGCCTGGAGGAGCCAGGAAACAACTTGTGCTGCCTCACAGCAATGAGCTGTGCCAGGTAGCGCAGCTCCTGCCTGGTGAATGCAGGCTTGTGTGATCTTGTCGCCATGTTAACAATGTCAACAATGAGAAACGCACACATGCATGCACGCACGCGCATGCGCACTGCAACACATGCATATGCGCACCGCAACACGCGCCACACGCAGTTGGGCCCCACGCCGCGCGCATCTTTCTGCCGCACAGGATATGGTGTCGCCAACAATATTTATACAGATCTATGCTGCAGACACACATTGCACTAATGTGTCTGACATTTAAAAGCACAATTAGAATTTTAGCTTGTTGTTTACACACTTGGGTCTGGAACCCATCACCACTGGTTCCTAGGGTACTGTTTGAACCAGTGTGCTATGCCTTTTCACATAGCAATGACTGGCTAAACAGTTACACCAAGGAGTCCTGAGACCCCATCAACGTGGGCTGTCAGTCACCCTGGTGAGATGGGGTTGTGTGTGCCTATGGGGTATGTTCACTAATCCATCTTAATGTGAGCACAGCAATGATGTGCAGGATGCCATAAGGGGAGAGGGGGCTTCTGGTCTAAACGTAGGACTCACGCAATAGGTTGCGTACCACAAATTATGACAAGATGGAGGTAGGTGTACCACATTAATGTGTGTTAATCATAGGTAGGTGTGCTGACATACAGAACTAGTGGCAGAGGTGTAGCACATTGGTTGACAAACTGCCTGATGGTACAGGGGTCATGGGTTCAATCCCATAGTGCAGCTGTTACATATCATTGCCTGAGACATTACCCTTTAATATCAGCAGTGCTTTGTGAGGCATTTGGGTTTTATTTTGATTTGTGCTGCCAGCAAACACACCCTCACATTGCCATAACCTAAGGTGTCACATCATGCGCCCTCTGCGGCACTCCTGAGGACACATTATAAGGTGCACTGTCCACCACGACACCTTATAATGTTCCCTATTGGGCACCTTATAGGGCGCTTTATAGAGCGCTTTCGAGGCACCTTCAGGCTACAGCACTGAGGGTATTGTTGCTGGCAGCACCAATTTAAATTATAAAAGAAAATGCCTCAAACAGCCCTATCACATAACCCCACTGTGGGATCAAACCCATGACCTCTGGCTCCACAGGCAGTGAAGTCACCAGTGGCCTACATCTCCATAGCCGCAAACAAACTCGTGGCTGGCTACAGTAGGACTGCAGCCCACCACACGAGCTGTCTGCTGTGGTTATCAGGATATGGTTACACCACACATACCCATGATGCACTGCACATGCAAATCAGCAGTCTACAGATAACCACAGGATGGGGTATGCACCCCCACACCACCTCAGCCTGGTAGGGAGTACTGAGCATGTGTGCTACTGGCACAGTGTAGGTACTGACCATCACATTATGCGGGTCCTGTGCTCACCCTGAGGATGAGGTGATCCGCCCAGCACCATGTCCACAGCACCTGGCTTAGCTGAGATAAGCTATGGTGCGGGTCTCCATCAGTGCCAGTGTGTTATAGGGAGGTCTTGCAGATACACTTCCAAATATACCTGTGTCCATCTTTTCTTTCACAGTCAAGTTTAGCCCTTGAGCACTTTGATGCACCCACAATACTGCACATCCTGTGTGGGTGCCATGGCCACATGATTTATGTGACCCGGGGGGGGGGGGCTGTTTGGACCCATAGGCGGATTATGTAGTACCACACCAACTGCCCTCTGGAGCTCAGGATCTCCCACCAACAAATCCACATTCTACATCACTGCAATGGGGGTGGTAGAGGGGACCATCAACCTCAGTCCAGCTGGGGGACAGACAACCTAGAGGGCAGTCCATGCATTTCTGTACACATCCATATGGTGATAGTAGACAGACAGGAAGCCTGGAAATGCTCAGCTGCCCACCACCACTATCTGACACTCTCCAGCAACAAGCACAGTGAATCTGCAGCCACTGCACCCTGCAAGGTGTTCCAGCCATACACATACTAACTGCAAACAGTCTGCTAGCTAGTCCATAGTGCATATTATTGGAGAAAATGTGTGCACCCAAAACTGGAATGTCAGCACACCCACCAAGCAGATAGATTAGTGATTGTGCCCCAAAAGGGAACCCATAAATATCACATGAGAGAAATACTATAGAGCACTATGGGGGACCTAGCCATGCCATGGTGACTGCTCAATCAGGGTGAGAGTGAGCTCCCAGCAGGACATGCTGTGGCCACCCTGTCCGTGCAGGTGGTGGCCGGCCACTACAATGTCCCAGTTTATGAAAGTGTTATTTTTTTAACCGGGTCTTAGACTTTTAGGGGGACTTGTGATATTCAATCACTTATAACTCCCTTGTTTGCATCAATGACCCATTTTTTAGGTATATAGAAAATACTTTTTCCGTTATTCTAATGGTTTCACAAGAAGTTATTTTTCAAGTAGCCAATAGACTTATAAAGAAAATCGGGCTTATCTTTTCAGTAGTATCCCTCTTTTCAATAGTATCCCAACGCCAGACTTGGCGCCACTGCGTTTCACATTGAACTTGTTTCTTCAGGGGCATATAAACTTGGCTTCCAATAGCAGTACTTCCGACAGTTCCAGCCTAGAACGGGTATCTCCCTGAATATAAACGCCGCGCTGAATGATTTGTGGCCCTCCAGGACTGCATTTGGGGGAATATGCTGTAGGTAATGCGCATGTTTCTGGTGTCTGTGCTCTGTAGGGTAAAATATAGGCGTTTGAACCATGCTTCTGTTCTCTGCAATAGAGGTTTGTCTTTACTATCATGGTTTAGTAGTGGTTAATCTATGGGGGCTGGGTTGGCAGGAGCCCCAGCTGGGACTTGAACCTGTGACCTGCTGCTCCTAAACACACTGGCTGTGTTCACTGCACCACACTGTGGCCACAGAGACAGTGCAGTCCCTGGAGATACCATGGTTGTTTGTCAGACAGAGCCTGTCTGTTGGAGTGCACGGCACCCACCTGATCAGGGCTAGGCCACCGTCTGCTGTGGGGAGCAGACACTGCCCCCTCCACCACCGGTACTCCTCCACCACCATGCTGACATGGCCTTATATTGGAGACAGCATCACACCTGAATGATTTGTGGTCCTCCAGGACTGCATTTGGGGGAATGTGCTGTAGGTAATGCGCATGTTTCTGGTGTCTGTGCTCTGTAGGGTAAAATATAGGCGTTTGACCCATGCTTCTGTTCTCTGCAATAAAGGTTCGTCTTTACTATCACGATTTAGTTGTGGGTAAAATATGGGGATTGGGTTGGCAGGAGCCCCAGCTGGGACTTGAACCTGTGACCTGCTGCTACTGAACACACTGGCTGTGTTCACTGCGCCACACTGTGGCCACAGAGACAGTGCAGTCCCTGGAGATACCATGGCGGTTTGTCAGACAGAGCCTGTCTGTTGGAGTGCACGGCACCCACCTGAACAGGGCTAGGCCACCGTCTGCTGTGGGCAGCAGTCACTGCCCCCTCCACCACCGGTACCCCTCCGCCCCAATGCTGACATGGCCTTCTGCTGATGGTGCTGGTGGTGCACAGTCTCATACCATCCACTGTGCGGGTAGGCGGCTGCCTATGGTGCGGGTTCTGGGGTAGGGGTGCCTGCATAGCTGTCAAAGTTTCCCCCCTGCACTGCATGCCAATGTTCTGTGCCCTTGGGGGTACCTGCTGGGTACTAGCCCCTGTGACACTGTGGGGGGCACACTCGTGCCCATGTTGGGCCCTCATCAGTTGCTGTGTGGCTGCTCTGCTGTTTCAGCATTCCTATGGGCCAGCTAGGCATCACCCTAGTCCGCACTGTGGCCCAGCTGTACCACAGCATGTGCCGCCTGCAGCCCTCTGTGTCCCCTTTTCCGGCATCTGTCCAGTTGCCCATTCCGACATGCTTGCCCTGCTGTTGTGGAACATGTGCATGCCATAGGAAACCTGGCCAATGGAGTCAGAAATCCTGCTCAGCGCAATTTCACTGTGGGCTCATTCACCTTGTATGGGGACGGAGCATAGACCCTTCAAAAATTCATTTCTTTTTTTTGGAGCTTTTTTGGGAGTGTTTTTTGATATTTCCTATTGATATCACTATTGGCCAGCTTGGTTATGGTTTTTTTCGATTTTTTTTAGGTCATTTTCAATGTTTATTTGCCCTTTTGTTCCGTGCACATGTATCACACATCACTTTTTGTAGGTTTCCCTGGTTTTGCTGTACATTGCTGACAGAAATGGTTTCTTTTCCCTTTAAATCGGCTCTAACGCCAGGGTTTCACTGGCGTTATTTTTGAGCCTCGGATTTCACAGCGTTAGTGTACGGGGAGCCTCTCCCCTCCCACTATCCACCCATTGACCCCTTCTCTCCGCCCTTGGGGAGCCTTCCTCCGACCTCCGGGAGCCTTTGGCCGCCTTCATCGCTCGTTTGCGGTGCTGCGCGCGTTATCGCGCGATAAGGTACCTGTGCGCCTGCAGATACACCATTATCACGCGATAAGGTACCTTATCGCACGATAATGTTACAGAGCGCACATTAAGACAGTTTAGTAAACATGCCCCTTTGTATATAGTTCTGATGAAACGTTTTATGTAAACAAAGTTCTGTTCTATGTAAACCGCTTTGAGAACTTGAAAGATGGTATATAAAAAATGTTAAATAAATAAACACACAATGAAGCTACAATGTAACCTATTTAAGACTAACAAGAGAAAATATTTTTTTCACTCAACGCGTAATCAAACTCTGGAATTCATTACCGGAGGATGTAGCTGTTAGTTTAGCTGGGTTTAAAAAAGGTTTGGACAAGTTCCTGGAAAAAAAGGTCCATAAACCTTATTAAAGAGGACCCAGGAAATCCACTGCTTACCCCAGACAGGGGCGGTTCTTCCATTAGGCTGTTGAGGCGATCACCTCAGGTGGCACTCCGACGGGGGCGGCACTACCAATGCAGGCAGCAATCCAGATCTGTTTTTAATTTTAGATTTTACAGCCTCTGGCCTGCCTCTGATTTCCCATGCAGGAAGGCAGAGGCAGGGCAGAGGCAGCAAAATCTAAAATGAAAACAGAGCCGGAGTGCCGCCGGCGTCGGACAAATCAGACTGATCGCTTGCAACTGCAAGTGATCAGGCTGATTTGTGCAGCAGCAGTGGCGGCGACACTCCAGTTGTTTTAATTTTAGATTTTGCCACCTCTGCCCTGCCTCTGCCTTCCCGCCACTTTTTTTTAATTGTAAGAATTTCTTGATGAAAAAAAACGCAGCGGAGAGGCAGGGCTGAGGCGGCAAAATCTAAAATTAAAACAGCCAGAGTGCCCCTGCCGCCACCACCGGATGAGAGGTACAGGTGGAATGAATGGGGATAGGAGGTGGACAACAAGGAGAGACAATGGTGAGTGACAGGGGGGATAAAGGTGGAGACAGGGGATATGCTGAACAAAGGGGGAGACAGGGGACATGATGCCGGTCAAAGGGGGAGACAGCAGGGACATGCTGGACAAAGGGGTAGACAGGAGGACAAGTGCTAGCCAAAGGGGAGACAGGGGACATGCGGGACAAAGGAGGAGACAGGGGACATGATGCTGGACAAAGGGGGAGACGGTGACATGCTGGACAAAAGGGGGATACAGAGGGATAAGTAGTAGACAAAGGGGAGAGACAGGGGGGCAAATGCTGGACAAAGGGGAGAGACAGGGGGATATACTGAACAGACAGGGGAGAAATGTTGGACAAAGGGGAGAGACAGTGTGGGTTAGGATTATAATGGGCTGATGAGGGGCTAGCACTGGTGATGGGCAGATGGGGGGCTAGGACTGGTAATGGGTTGATTAGGGAAGGCTAGGACTGGGACTGGACTGATCGAGAGGGGTCTGGGACTGGTAATGGTCTCATTAGGGGGGCTAGCACTGGTAATGGGCTGAGGGGGGACTAGCACTGGAAATGAGTTGATTAGGGGAGGCTAGAACTGGTAATGGTCTAATGGAGTGGGGTAGGACTGGAAATGGACATGGGGGGCTAACATTGGAAATGAGCTGATCAGGGGGGCTAGGACTGGAAATGGGCTGATTAGTGGAGGCTAAGACTGGTAATGGGCTGATGGGGGTTAGGGCTGGTATTGGGCTGATTAGGGGAGGCTAGGGTAATGGGGGTTGAGGTGGGACTAGCATGGAAAGTGAGCTGATTGGGGGGCTTCAACTGGGAATGGTCTGATGGTAGGGAGGGGAGGATAGAGCTGCTGGCCCTGGAAGAAAACTGGGGGCTAGGGCTACAAATGGGCTGATGCGAGGGGATGGGAGAATGGAACTGGAAGGGAGTGGATGCTGAAAGGGGCTGGCATGGTATTTGGACTAGAAGGGACTGGACAGTGGGGAAGGAGGGAGACTGGAAGGGAATGGACACCAGTGGCAGTCATGGGAATGCAAGTTTTAACATTGGAAGGTACTGGGAGGGAGGACTGGAAAGGGGCTGATACTGGGAAGGGTTACTGGGACTGGAAATAGGCTGATGGAAAGAAGTGAAGAAAACAAAAGAAGAGATAAGAAATGGCAGATGGACCATAGACCACAGAAAGAGAGCTAAGAGAAGACAGGAAAGCAGAAGCCTCAGATCTGGGCCAGCATGATTTATTTATTTATTTATTTATTTACAATTTCTTCTATACCGCACTATTCAGCATCAGCGCGGTTTACATGGAACATAACAATCAGACAGGGTACATAAGTCTGAGTTTACAATTAACAGGAGAACCAACTTGGATAACAAGAGTAACTATTTACACAACGGTGTCATATAAAGACATAGCAAGAGGGTGGTTTAATGGTCAGGGACTCCTTGCATGGTGTGGTCACCTGGCTGATAGGGTGTGGTGGCACAGTTGTACATATTTGAATGGGGGTGAGATTCACTGCTCTCTGGGAAGTATTTGAGGAAAAGGAAGTGTTTAAGGGCCTTCCTAAACTGGGTTAGGTTAGTGATTGCCCTGATGTTTGATGATAATGAGTTCCAAAATCTTGGGGCCCAGAGTAGGATGTTCCAGGGCCCACTGTAGTATTTACAGGGATGCTTTTATTGGTGGGCTCCTTATGTGAGTTTTGGAAGTTGGTGCTGATATGGTATAGTATGGTAGATTTGCTCTATAGATACTCAGTGACTAGGGATTTGCATTAGTTCACAATATGCCTGATATTGGAGAATTTATTTATTTATTTAAACATTTTTCTATACCGCTTTGTCCTTCAATCAAAGCGGTTTACATTGTAACAAACATTTTACAAATAACAGTTGTACAGTAAACAGAATGTTTGTTGTTGTTGTTAGTGAGATGATCAGAATCAGATATATATTTTTTTAAGATATTGAGTTCTGTTGGTGAATGTCCTGGTTCTGCTCTGCAACTACTGTTGAAAGGGGTTCTGTGGATGCAAAATATATGTTGAAAAAGAAAAAGCAATAACCATAACGCAGTTTATAACAACAAAATAAAAATGAGTTATAATTTAGTTTTATAAACTGTGCTGTGGTTCTCGCTCTCTTTTAGTTCCTTGGTGTGCAAACATCTTGCATTTCCTCCATATAATCTAATCAGCTTTTTGGTTTGGTTCAGTCCCTGATTGGAGTTTTGAAAAAGCCCCGATCCCTCTACCGGGAGGGGGGTGGGCGCCATCTCATCCTCGCCTCAGGCAGCAGATTACCTTGAGCCGCCCCTGACCCCAGGACGAGCATTGTGGAAGCTGTGGACTTTGGGTAACTGTCAGGTACTTGTGACCTGGATTGGCCACTGTTGCGAAACAGGATACTGGGCTTGATGGACCTTGGTCTGACCCAGTATGGCATTTCTTATGTTCTTATGTTCCTATGAAGGTGAATTTTAACAGCAGTCAACAATAAAGTTCTTTGACAAGTGTAAAATGTCATGAAAGTTCTGTCTTTAAGGAGCAGCTTGTTTGTCTGACAGGAACCATGAATTCGATTTTGGTAATAATCATGAGTTGATAAGTAAGAGGAATGAGTGATTTAAAAATTAATGTGGAACAGCTGCAGGAAAGAATTTCTGCTCCAGTCTGAATGAAAGTGAGCTTGAGAGAAAGTGACAAAGATTAGCAGGAAGTTAGATGTTTAATGCATATTTGTATAGTGAGGATCACTGCAAAAACACTAATAGGGGAATAAAGAAAATAGTCAGTTAAGTAAAAGTATTTCCTTGCACCTAATTCCCTTCCTCTATCTCCATTCCTTGAAGCCCTGAGTAATCCATTACCCAAGAAGAAGTTTATTCAAATCCAGGCTAAAACCCCACCTATTCAAGGCTGTTTTTAGATTCTGTTTAATGCCCTTATGTGTTTTTAATCATTTCCCTTAAGGTAAAGCCTTGTCCCCTGTTTGTTCTGTTGGTCTCTCTTGAATAGACCGTAAGCTCTGTGGAGTAGGGACTGTCTCTTACATGTATGGGTACAGCACTGTATTTGGCCTAATAGCACTATACAAATGATGAGCAGTAGCAGTAATACAAGAAGAGAAGGATATAAGGGGATCACTTCTGCAAAGAGACAGACTCCTAATATAAAAATCAAAAATTGGGCGACTGTGAAGGAAAAAGACAACAGTAGTGTTGAGGCAGCCATGAGGTAGCTATAGGTAGCCCTTCCCCCAAGCCATGCTGCGAACTGTAGATAGCCCTTCCCCCAAGCCATGCTGCAAGCCATGAGGCTCTGATCAGCCTGACCCTTCCCCCGCAAGCCATGAGGTAATCAGCCTGCTAAGAGAGACATTGAGATTCCAGTAGGCACCCTTCCCCCACTCCAGGTCTGAGCACAGTATTTCCCTAGCCCTGAAACCAACAGACCAGAGCATACCGGTTTGGACAGGTCACCCAGGTACCTCCCCAGGGGCTGCTGATTGGTGGGCAGGAAATACCTGTGGCAAATGGGATTGTAGAATGAGTTTAAAACTGTACTGTATATAAGGCATTGTAGGCCGTCCCTCGGGGTTCAGACCCTTGTGGAGGTTGCTGGTATCTCTGTCTGATCCTGTGCACATTAAAGATCCTGTTTGCATTCCAGCCTGCCTGTGAGTTTTCCTTCTGTGGGTGAGTGATTGAATAAGAGCTTTTCACAGCGATTGCTGCTACATTTTGGTGCATTGGCCGGGAAATATTAAAAGAAAAGCCTCTCTCATCACACCCACGGTGGGAAGACTTCTGCTTTTGCAGCATCTGGGCCTCCACCAGTCAGGGACCGGCCCCTCCAGGTGATTAACTGTCCTTGGCGCCCCCGGGCCACTTTGTGCTCGGAAGGACACCTTGATTTGTCTGGACAGCTGGTCCCTGCGGTTGAATCCCCGATTGAAAAACCAGCTGGATAGACTGGCATCCAAACTTCCTGTCTGATCAGAGTTCTGGTGAGTACTGCTACCTTGTCTGGGGCTAGTTCTGTACTCTATCTGTGAGTCCTGGTAATTTCTGGGAACCTGTAGCAGCCTGATCAACTGCACGAGCAGTCCTAGTACGGGCCTTAGTGGCCCTGAAGCCATTGCTCGTCCTGTATCTGAATCTGAATACCGGTAAAATCTGAATATCTGAAACTGCAGTAATCTGAGATCTTTTAAAAGCGCTGCCGAAAGAAAAAAAAATGTAACTAAATATAGCACTTGATAAGTTAAACATACCTGAGATAAAGAATAGATCGCTGCTTCTCTTCTTTCCGTTCTGCTTGTGGAGAGTTTTCTGAAGCGTGACTGCAAGGAGAGGGCTCTAATATGCTTCCGTTCCGTTTCTAATTTGTGTTAATTTCTGCTCCGGTGTGAATTCTGCCCTCCATGTGCTCCGGTGTGGTTTTACTGCCTTTCTCTGAACCCCCGATGTAATTTCTGTGCTCCGATGTAAGTTTCTGTTCCCCCCATGCTGCTACTGTGTGATTTCTGTGCTCCGATGTTGAATTCTGCCCTCCATGTGCTCCGGTGTGGATCTACTGCCTTTCCCTGAACCCCCGATGTAGTTTCTGTGCTCCAACGTAAATTTCTGTCCCCCCTCCCATGCTGCCGCTGTGTTAATTTCTGCTCCGATGTGAACTTCTCTCTCCGTTGTGCCCCGATGTGAATTTTCTGCCTTTCCCTGCTGTCCCGATGCACCGCTGAGCCCCCCTGCTGACCCGCTGAATTTTCTGCCTTTCCCATGCTGTCCCGATGCACCGCTGAGCCCCTTTAAAGGGTATTAAGAGTGCAGCGCTGCCAAAAGCTATTAAATTAATTTTTGCCCCAAGCAAAAAAAATAAAAAAAAAAATCATACTGACCGTAATTTGTGTGCCGCGGGCCGGCGGGCCCCTTTTTAAACTGCTCCGTCCTTGTTCTGTGTGCCGCGGGCCGGCTGGCTCCCCGATTTTAAAAGTGTATTTTTCTCCTCCTCTCCCGCATGTTTGAGGTCCGGCTGGCTCCCCGATTTTAAAAGTGTATTTTTCTCCTCCTCCTCCCGCATGTTTGAGGCCCGGCTGACCCGATTCTGAAGTTGGGAACAGCTGAGTCTGTCCGGAGGTATCCAGAGCTGAATCGGGCAGTAGAACACACGTGGAGGCGGCCATCTTGAAAAGACCACGTGTAAGCTACACTGCAATATACTTAAAGTGACTCTGGAGCTCCATCTAGTGGACATTAGCTGTAATTACTACTATTACCTGTGTTTTAAGTGATCCTGGAGCTCCATCTAGTGGTCATTTAAAAACTAGCTGTATTTTTATCCTTATGGTTAAAGTGATCCTGGAGCTCCATCTAGTGGACATTAGAAAATAGCTAGCTATATTTCTCATACTGTATTTCTAATGTCCTCATGGTGAAAGTTAGATCCTATGATACAGCTAGAGAGAGTGTCTGTGATGTATTTGTAACAAGCTGCTGCTGGGGAAGGAGAGTGTGTGAGTATTCGCTGCTGAGACGTCTCTGTTTTCTGTTTTCCCTCTTTCTTTTTCCCTTTGTGGTCCTGTGCGTTTTGTGCAGCCAGACTCTGCCTGTTACCAGGATTATATTGTATGTTGTATTCCCAGAGGTGAGATTAGAAAATTTACACTGAACATTGTGATTTGTGAATTGTGATTGGGGCATGGGGTCCGGAGGCTGAATTGTGGTGAGGGAGTATCCGGACCAGCTTCCCTGTATGGATTCATGGCTGGCCCATATAGTAATGTACTGTTATGTAAAAATTGCTAGTGGCTCTGTGTTTTGTTAGTGGCTCTGTGTTTGGTTGTGACATTAGGGAAAGAAAGTTTTTGTCCAGACATTAGGTCTTTATATTTCAGGATTGATTTTGATACTCTATCAGTAAAAGGTGAAGTTATTGACGAGTCGCCCCTGTGTCCCCAAACAGTGAAAAACACCAGGTCTACTGATTGCAGGGAAGGGGACAGTTTGGAAAAGGGGGGGGTGGGGTTTGCTGTGTGTGGACTGTGGTACTGGTATATCAGTGAAGGAAGACAATTGCATTGTTTGATGCATATCCAATTTCATTGCTATGTTACATGCATGATCAGTGGTCAGGGAACCAGGTGTTTTGGTCACACCTCTCAGCGGTGACTGGGGGATAGTTGGAACTGCTGAAATAGTTTGCATAGCTATAGAAAGATACTGGGAGGAGTTCCTTCTTCTAGCAGATGAATGGAGGCCCATTAGAGAGGACAAAAGAAAAAAAAAAAAAGAAAAAAAAATCATCTAGGAGTCTTTCTCCTAGAGGACAAAGAACCCCAATTCACCTAGCCACACCTAGCCTGCAAACAATCCTCTTGTCATCAATTTTAATTGTAGAGTTTGAGCTTCTAGAACCATGAGGTGCCTCCTTTGAGCATCCTCAAATGTCTGCTGGAAGCAAACAAAGGCTGGAGAAAAATCCTTATAAGATCATGAAGAAATGAAGATTTTTTTTACTTGTCCTTTAAAGCCTGGATTTTCTCTGGTACATATATTTGGTTTTGACTGCACATACAAACTTAAGCAAGTAATACTTCTGAATGATATGCCATCTTTGGCAGTTTATTCTGCAGACAGTAAATGCTGTGCTGATGATTGCGTTCTTTCCTGCTTGGTACCTTAAACTGCCTTGATCAACTGTATTCATTTTTCTGATACTACAATGATATTGCATTCCAGATATCCACCAACCTTCTTATAAAGTATCAGTTTCATGCCTGTTTTGAACTATAAGATACAAGGTAATCACTTTGCCTTGTTAAGCTCTGTGCTCATGAATGATGAACAGGACAGTAACATCATAGGTGCTATTTAGAATAAATTCACCTGTCCTGCTGTATTTGAATTTTACATGTTGGTGTCCAGAGTTCAGGAGCACAATATATTATAGCACTGTGAGATACAAATCTTTTTAGTTTATACATTTGTACTTTGTTACCAAATATACTGGTAGGAGTACATTATGTAGAGGTCCAGTATACACAGCAATAAGATGAGTAAATATTAAATTTTGGAAAGGGGCTGATCTGAAATCGCTTGGTTCCCAAGTATATAAAGCAAATTTAGTGGAAAGATGGAACTGTGATTCCCAGAAATATGGAAATATTTGTAAAAATATTATTTACAATATAATGATAACATTAACTCGAGTTGATTGGATAAAACTAAATCTTACTTGTCAGCAATGATCCAGGAGAGCTTTGAGAAAATGAATGAGAGAGAGGGGCAGAAGGTGAGACGACAGCCTAGGAAAAAGGCAATAAAACGTGCTACTCCAAGTGTGATGATCTGGGCCACTGGAATTCTGACTGCTCTAAGACTCCTCGAGGACCCACAAGGCCTGAGAAAACACGAACCTTGTACATTTATGCCTCTGAAGAGACATGAATAGGCAGGGGGGAATAGGCCAAGAAGAACCCGAGGAAGTATTGCCATGAGGCCTATTCACAAATGCCTTGCAGGCCAAGAAGAACCAGAAGGAGTATCGCCATGAGGCCCAACCACCAATGCCTTGTGCCCTCTTAGTCTCTCACCTCAAGAGGATCTCTTTTGACACCATAATTAATGGATAGCTTACATAAATCTTTGTGGACCACTGCATTTTCAAGATCAGTCCAAGTATTTTTAAGTTTCCTACAGTACTCTCACTGGGAACCAGGTGTACAATAGACTCTAGCCATACATGAGAGATATGTGGCTGTCATGTTAGGAGCCATATTTCTTTCTATTGGAATTGATGTATCGTTTTATATTGAAGATTGTTTAGACAGTCGCTATTTAGAATGAGCACCCATGCCAATCTAGAACTGCACCAATTAAGTTAGTGGGAAATGGACACTGTTTACAACAATACTATGTCTCTAACAATTGTTTTAGCAGCCTTGCCAGATAAGGATACATTAGTATGGTATAGAAAAAGAAAAAAAATTGAAGGACCTATGTATGTAGTTGGTGGAAAGTGTTGTGAGGGGTAAAGTGATATATTAAGAGGAAGGACTCTGATGGACAGTAAACTGATGAAGGTAATTAATGATGTGGAAGGACTCTGATGGACAGTAAACTGGTGAAGGCAATTTAATGATGTGAAGTGATGTATCTGGCTAATGAATATAAAAAATGATGAGGGATAAATTGATGACAAATTCTCACAGGCAAAAAAAAA
Organism: Ichthyophis bannanicus; assembly: GCA_033557465.1. Taxonomy (NCBI): domain Eukaryota; kingdom Metazoa; phylum Chordata; class Amphibia; order Gymnophiona; family Ichthyophiidae; genus Ichthyophis; species Ichthyophis bannanicus. The sequence continues at coordinate 112,483,011 of CM066031.1, read as the reverse complement.
AAAAAAAAATTGGTGTGATTCTAAAACTTGTCAGAATTACAGAACACACGCGTGCACTTGTCTGATCTGTAAACATGTGGAGATCAGTCAAGGGCATAATGGAATATTTCCTACCAGCAAAGGAACCTCCAGTGATAATGGATCCAGGAGTGGAAGCAGGATCTGCTGACTCCCCAGTGGCGAGACCCGTATACTGTTCTGCGGACCACCCCCACGGCTGTCAAGGTGGCTGAAGTTGCTCCGAGGATCCATCACTCTCGTGTCAAGGCCGCTGCACCAGAAATTGTTCCAGCCTGGACTTCTGTCACAGTTCCAAACCAGCCCCTACGCTTTGACACTTCTGCCCAGTACGGGGTTCTAACAGACTGCCGATGAACTCTGGACCACCGGAGAGACTGATTTACAGACACCTTTCCTGGAACCGGGATCAGACTGAGAAAAGGTGCCTTAGCTGATATAGACTTGCTTTCAAACAAGTGCAGAGACTACTAACACAGCAGTATTACTTGCCCAAACTGCTCTGAACATGCAGACCTTTGTATACGTAACTCTCTACCTTAACTTGTCCCATTGCTGTACCGTACATTTTAACCAAGTGCCTTTTTCCTTACAGGTTGTTTCCACCCTTGGCACCCTGGTAGAACGCAAGGCGGCTGCCACGGTCATGGCCCTGACCCAATATACTCCTCTGCGGCTTGCCTCCAGTAATACAGCCCTCAACCGCCTCTAGCGGTTGAGGTCTTACTTAAAAAGGGGGGAATGAGGCAGCCATGAGGTAGCTATAGGTAGCCCTTCCCCCAAGCCATGCTGCGAACTGTAGATAGCCCTTCCCCCAAGCCATGCTGCAAGCCATGAGGCTCTGATCAGCCTGACCCTTCCCCCGCAAGCCATGAGGTAATCAGCCTGCTAAGAGAGACATTGAGATTCCAGTAGGCACCCTTCCCCCACTCCAGGTCTGAGCACAGTATTTCCCTAGCCCTGAAACCAACAGACCAGAGCATACCGGTTTGGACAGGTCACCCAGGTACCTCCCCAGGGGCTGCTGATTGGTGGGCAGGAAATACCTGTGGCAAATGGGATTGTAGAATGAGTTTAAAACTGTACTGTATATAAGGCATTGTAGGCCGTCCCTCGGGGTTCAGACCCTTGTGGAGGTTGCTGGTATCTCTGTCTGATCCTGTGCACATTAAAGATCCTGTTTGCATTCCAGCCTGCCTGTGAGTTTTCCTTCTGTGGGTGAGTGATTGAATAAGAGCTTTTCACAGCGATTGCTGCTACATTGTCAGTAGTAATTGACGCCCTGTGTGCAATCCCGAAAGACCAAAACCGCCACCTATTAGACATCAATAAAATTTCCAGACATCAGCTACAAATAGCATTCACAGCCCATCTCCTATGACAATACCTCTAAGTATCTCAGGCCTTTAGGAAAGATCCGATACTCGAAGATTCATATCCAGTCACTAAAATCTAGTAGACTGTGTGTAGTAATAGTAACAATGCTAGTAATAATAATGCACAGATAAAAACCTACAATTCAAAATACACTATGAATAGATTCAGAGGTTAAAGTAAAGCCAAGTAGAAATGTATAAAATTGCAATAATAGGACAATGCCCAGAGTCTGGTGCTGGTCCATATTTATTCTGTGTCAGTTCACATTTCTTGCCTGGTGACAGGAGTGGAGGAATACTCTAGTGGTTAGAGTACTGGCTTGGTAACTAAGTAACTCCAGTTTGAACCCCACTGGTACTCCTTGGGCAAATCACTTAATCCTACATTATCTCAGAAGAAAGTCCTGGCAATCTACTTCCAGGCTTACTGCCAAGAAAACAGTGAAGGCAGCATGGGCTCAAAGGCACACACTGTATTGGCAGGGTACAGCACATTTTGTTACTGTATCTCCTCTTCATCCCCCAGGATTATACAGTTTTTCATGCCCATTCTTTGATTTTCTCTCTCAGCTCTGTCTTTCTCTTTCTTCCCTCCCTCTTGTTTTCTACTTTCTTTGCTCTCTCCCCTTCTTATTGCCACAGTAGAACTGAGCTTTTATTTAAAATATTACAAGACTGTATTTTTCACCATTCCCAGTCTCCCTTTATTCCAAGGGCACAATAGAACTACATTTCCCAGCATCCATGCCAACAGTTGCAGGACCACCCCTTTGTGACATCACCTCCTCCTGGAAAGGGCAGAGCTTGCTGTACTGTACTCTACAGTGCTGAAATCCTGCAACACGAGAGAGAGGTTGAGAGCAGACTCTGACCCAGCAAAGCCCAAAGCTGCCCCCCTCCCCCCAAGGGTTCCTGCAGAGTGCCAGGGCTGGAGCTGTGAGGAAGGGCAGGAAAATGGCTGCAGGGCTTTCTGCTCAGCAGGTAAGAGACTGACAGGAGAGGCAGTGCCAGGCAATGCCATCCAGCCACTGATATACACACACACTGCATGGGGCAAGCATCAAGAAGAAATGAGCCTGACACTACTCAGTCCAGAAAAGTCCTTGAGGGTCTTCTTCCTTGTTCCCCTCCTCTCACACAAGTGGCCTCTCCTCTGGCTTTGTTATGCTCTCACTTTCTGCTTCATGTCATCTCTCTAGATTCTCTTTCCTCCCTGCCTCTCCCTTTCCTTTCTGCACTTTGTTTTGAGTGAATCCTGAGAAAATAAGAGCTTGAATTTAAAAATAATATGTAGCAAATTGAAAGGCAGATCAATTTGAAAGGCAAATTGAAAGGCAGGCCAATACTCTTGTCGTACCAAAGGAGTACACTAAATGTAACCAAACAACCAGAGACAAGGCCTTCACCTTATTCGCTCCAACTTGCTGGAATAATCTCCCTCCTCATATCCGATCAATAAAAGACCTCTCTCAATTTAGAAAGGCCCTCAAACACTACCTATTCTGTCATCATCTTTTAGGCCCTAACCCTACACCTCCTTCCCCCATCTCACAAATCACTCACACAGCCTCTGACATTCCAACAACATAGTCATAACAGAACACGACCTAGACGCTCTGCACACCCAAAGTTACGACCCAATTTAACTGTAAATTTCCAGAGGTAATATATCTTTCTGTATATAGCTTGTATATAGTTTACCATGTTGTCTCCAAGTTACTGACCCTGTTATAATATAAGCAAAAGACCCTGTTATAATGTAAGCAAAGGACTGTTCTAATGCGAAATTTGTTATCTGTAAACCGCGCTGATACCAAAGAGCGCGGTATATAAAAACTGTAAAATAAATAAATAAATAAATAAATTTTGAATTTTAGATCAGAACATTAATCATTTAAAAGTTTTATCTTTCTGTAAATGAAAAAGAACGTTTAAACTTTTTCTGTTTCCAAAAACTACAACAGAAAAGGTGTGAGCTGAACTATTTTGAATGTAGCTATCAAGATTAGAGAAATATCTGCTAGTGAATTTATTAAAATGTCCTCACTGTTCTCTGTACCTTAACTCCGTATACTATTATAGGGTTCACAGTACAAATTTGTTGCACTTTCAGAGTGTTGGGCTGAGCTATAAGAAAGAAACCTAAACTCCCACCATCAGACTGGTGCTCTTCCAGTGTAAATCAGGATATGCACATATTTGAAATCTACAGGAAAAAACTCTTATTTATTTAGCAATGGACATCACTATATTCATCAGATATCTTCCTTACCATTACTGCTGGCTTTGCAAAATCGCTCAAAATTACTAAGACATTGTCAGTAAATAATAAAATTGTATGTGTACTTCCTTAAAACTTGTAACCAAATATTTACTGAAGTGACTATTTGTTTAATTTGTAAATTGAATAAAATCAGAGAAAGGAAGCATTCTGCTTAGTCCCACCACAAATGTCAAAAGGCTCCTACTTTCTCATCTGGTTCTTTATTACACGCACACGTTTCAATGCACGTACACCTATGTCATAAGGGGGATTATGCGCTCACTTTTCCTTAGAACATTGGTGTAGTCTAAGCATCTACCTCCCTATAATCACACAGTACCACCATTAATGCTTCCCTTAAATGTTCCCTTTAATTTTGGTACAGGGTGAATTTTGGAGCTGTCAGATGCACCAGAAATTGTCAGTTGAATTTCTGAACCCTGCACTAAATTCAGATCAGTCAAGTGTGGGAAGGGGACATTTACTTTGGCTCCTGCAGTTGGACCCTGGTTTTATTATACACTGATTTATTCAGGCAGTGACATTTGATATTCTCTGTCTCCTATATTTGAGAATCTTTTTATAGTTACATTAGCAAACCCGGGAGTTCAAGGGGGAAATGGACTGTAGGGCCACACACAGGGGGACATGCGTCCAAAATATCCACTAAGCTGCATGAGTCCTGCACCTACATTCCTGGTGGTGGAGATGGTGCATCAATATCACATTTTCATTCACAAGGGACAGGCAGTTCCCCAGGACTCCCATAGATCCTACCTATTGCCTGCCCCCTCCCCCTGTATTGAAGCACCATGTCTGCCAGCAAAACTATGGGTGGATTCCTGCACTGCTTTGAAGGAACGTTGGATAAGTCTGAGAGTTCATTTGTGGGGACAGGGATCCTGACATCCACCTCTTCCATGATAAAATGACAGAAGAATAAAATCATATGAAATCTAATGCATTTTGAGCACCTTCTGAGTGTGTTTCTGGTTTGTGTTTCAGATGCGGGTGACGTTTGAGGACATCTCTGTCTCTTTCTCCCAGGAGGAATGGATGTATTTAGATGAAGGACAGAAGGAGCTGTATAGAGAGGTGATGAAAGAGAATTATGAGATCCTGATCTCCCTAGGTAAGGACTGAATTATCTGTATTTCTAGTACACACAAGAAGAGGAGGCATTTTTGTGTACATCCCTGTACTTCAGGAACTTGCAGATATGGTCAGGATCTGCCTCAGCCCTATCGTCTATCTTAAAATGGCAGGATGAGATCCAGGTCTGAGGGATCATAAGGCCATCCTATGTGTCCTACAAGTTTCCCCCTTCCAGCTTTAACTCAAGGGGACTTACAGCATTCTTATTTATGTAATAGTTTTTTTATACCGCTTTTATCATTTAGTCAAAGCAGTTTACATTGTAACTTAGGGGTATGTTTACTAAAGGGCGCTAACATCGCAGTGGCAGAATTAGCGCGCGATAAGTGACGTTATCGGGCGATCAAGGCGCGTTATCGCGTGATAACGTCACTTATCGCGCGATAACACGCCTGCGGCATTAATGCACCTTAACGCCGTGAAATCCGTCCCTAAAGGGCGGAGGAAGGCATCCCAGAGGGCAGAGAGAGGGGATCAGTGGGTGGAGAGTGGGAGGGGAGAGGCTCCAGGCACACTAACGCTGTGGAATCCAGGTCTGAAAACTAACGCCAGTGAAACCCTTGCGTTAAGGCACATTTGCAGGAAAGAGAAACCATTTCCATCAGCAATGTACAGCAAAGCCAGGGAAACCTAAAAAAAGTGATAGTTGTGATATAAAAAGGCAAATAAACATGGAAAATGACCTGAACAAAATTTAAAATCACCATAACCAAGCTGGCCAATAGTGATATTAATGGGGAAAATAAAAAAAACACTACTGAGAAAGCTAAAAAAAAAAAGATATCATTTTTGGAAGGGTCTATGCTCTGTCCCCCTACAAGGTGAATGATCCCACATAGAAATAGCGCTGATCAGGGTTTTCCCTTTTTATTGGACAGATTTCTTATGGCGTGCACATGTGCCGCAACAGCAGGATGGGCATGTCGGAAAGGGCAACTGTACAGATGCTGGAAAATGGGATACAGAGGGCTGCAGGCGGCACATGCTGTGGTGCAGCTGGGGCACAGTGCGGACTAGGGAGATGCCTAGGTGGCACATAGGAATGCTGAAACTGTAGAGCAGCCAGACAGCAACTGATGAGGGCCCAACATGGGCACGAGTGTGTTTCTCACAGGGTCACAGGGGATAGTACCCAGCAGGTACCCCCAAGGGCACAGAACATTGGCAGGTGGTGGTGGGGGGAAGCGCGGATGTCTATGCAGGCACCCCTACCCCAGATCCTGCACCATAGGCAGCCGCCTACTGGCACACTGGATGGCCTGAGACTGCACACCACCAGCACCACCAGCATAAGGGCATGTCAGCATGGTGGCGGAGGGGTACTGGTGGTGGAGGGGTACTGGTGGTGGAGGGGGCAGTGGCATCTGCCCACAGCAGACCATGGCCTAGCCCTGTTTAGGTGGGTGCCATGCACTGCAACAGACAGGCCCTGTCTGACGAACAGTTATGGTATCCCCAGGGAATGAACTGTCCCTGTGGCAACAGTGTGGTGCAGTACACACAGCCAGTGTGTTCAGGAGCAGAAGGTAACAGGTTCAAGTCCCAGCTGTGGCTCCTGCCAACCCAGTCCCCATGTTTTATCCAGTACTAAACCGTGGTAATAAAGACGGAACCTTTATTGCAGATAAATTAAACATGCCTGAAACGCCTATATTTTACCCTACAGAGCACAGACACCATAAACATGTGCAATACCTAGAGCAGAGTTTCCCCAACTCCAGTCCTGGAGGGCCAAAAACCATTCAGGTTTCATGCTGTCTCTAATAAAGATGCCTGTGTTGCATTTCTATGTGCCGCCCCCATGGTATGCAAATGTATCTCATGCATATTCATTAGGGACAGCATGAAAACCCGAACAGGGTTTGGCCCACCAGGACCGGAGTTGGGAACCTCTGCCCTAGAGCAGCGGCCAACAAGGGCAGAAACACCCGCACTCACAGGCTCCACTATCCAAAGCCTCATGGAGAATCAGGCTGTTGGGCTCTGCGCGCAGCAGCATCTCCCAATACTAGCACTTGCATACCTTAGCAATGCCGCCCTAAACCTGGGAATACATTACTCCAGGGGTGTCCAACCCTGTCCTGGAGGGCTGCAATCCTGACAAGGGTTTTGGGATAGCCCTAATGAATATGCATGAGATATATATGCATTAGAGATATGCTGCCATCCTGACTGGTTTGTGGCCCTCCAGGACTGGATTTGGAGACCCCTGCCTTACACCTCTGTCATTTAAGATTGTGAGTGGGCAAGGTACAGATGTCCTAGACATCAAAACGGTAGATAGAATTTGTCACATTCCTCCATCTACCGTTTTGATGTCTAGGACATCTGCACTTTGTTCACTCACAATCTTAAATGACAGAGGTGTAAGGCAGGGGTCTCCAAACCAGTCCTGGAGGGCCACACACCAGTCAGGTTGGCAGGATATCTCTAATGCATATATATTCATGCATATTCATTAGGGCTATCCCAAAAACCAGCCAGGATTGCGGCCTTCCAGGACAGGATTGGACACCCCTGCATTACACATATATCAAAAGGTTGCTATGATTAATGGCAGACAGCAATTCCTAAGTTAAGCACAATTTGCTGATTGAGCTGCATCATAGCAACCTTTCTGATGTCTGTGGAGTGTGTTTCAGTTCTGGTTTCTGACAGTGTTTACCACCCCGGGGAGTGACCCCAACAGTATTGCGTACCATAGCCATGCCTGCACTGTGCCCAGGACTGGTGCGGTGGCCAAGGCTGCCAAAAGCCTCTATATTTGCACAATGCTGGCATAGGTGTGGGAGTGTGTGTCTGTCTATCCAGTGTGTGGTGGCTGCCAACACCTTACTCAGCCCACACTGCTTGTACTGTTTCCAGTGTTAGCCTGCCAATGTGCATAATGAGGAGCAAAGTAATATGGGTATAGCCCGGACAGGGTGGGCTGGGGAGGATGCATCTGCACAGGGCATAGGGCAATGGCTGGGACATTGTAGTGCCCGGCCAGCCCCTGCATTTACAGGGTGGCCACAGCATGTCCTGCTGGGAGGTCACTCTCACCCTGACTGAGCAGTGACACGGCATGGCTAGCTTCCCCTATAGTGCTATATAGCATTTCTCTCAAGTATTATTTATGTTTTTTTTTTCCTGGGGCCCAATCACCAACTTATCTGCTTGGTGGGTGTGCTCACATCCCAGTTTTGGGTGCACACATCTCCTCCAGGAACATGGACTAGCTAGCAGACTGTCTGCAGTTAGTATGTGTATGGCTGGAATGCCTTGCAGGGTGCAGCGGCTGGAGACTCACTGTGCTTGCTGCTGGAGAATGTCAGATAGTGGTGGGGGGCAGCTGAGCATTTTCAGGTGTACTGTCTGCCTGCCTGCCATTGCCTTATGGGTGTGTACAGATCTGCATTGACTACTTTGTAGGGTGTCTGTTCTCTAGCAGGACTGGTGTTGATGGTCCCCTCTACTGCCACCATTGCAGGGATGTAGAATGTGGATCTGTTGGTGGGAGATCCTGTTCCCCACCCTGAGCCACAGAGGGTGGGTTGGGTGGTGGTGCATAATCTGCCTATGGGTCCAAACACCCCCCTTCACTTACATCATGTGACCATGGCACCCACACAGGATATGCACTATTCTGGGTGCATCATAGTCCATAAGGACTAGACGTGACTGAGAAATACAGATGGATACAGGTGTATCCTAGGTGTGTCTGCAAGAACTACCTATCACACACTGGCACTGATGGGGACCTGCAGCATGGCCTATCTCAGTCATGGAAGGTGCTGCGGACCTGGTGCTGGGCGCCCCACCTCACCCTCAGTGTGAACACAGTACCCGCACAGTGTGACAGTCTGTAGCTACTCTGTGCCAGTGACACACACGGTCAGTTCCCCCTACCAGGCCTAGGTGCTGTGGTGGTGCATACCCCATGCTGTGATCATCTGTAGACTGCTGATTTGCATGTGCAGTGCATCATGGGTACGGGTGGGTTAACCCTATCCTGGTAACCACAGCAGACAGTTTGTGTGGTGACCTGCAGTCCTTCTGTAGCCAGCCAGGGGTTTGTTAGCAGCTATAGAGATGTAGCCCACTGGTTGCTTCACTGCCTGTGGAGGCAGAGATTGTGGGTTTGATCCGGCAGTGGTGTTATTTGATAGGGCTGTCTGAGGCATTTTCTTATTTTAATTTAAATTAGTGCTACCAGCAAAAACACACTCACAGTGCTGTAACCTTAAAGTGCCTCATAAGGCGCCCCATAAAGCGCCCTATAAAGCGCCTTATAAGGCACCCTATAGGGAACATTTTAGGGTGCCTTGGCAGACAGTGCACTTTATAATGTACCCTCTGGAGTGCCTTATAGGGCGCCTTATGCGGCACCTTAGGTTACTGCACTGTGAGGGTGTGTTTTCTGGCAGCACTAATTTAAATTTTTAAAAAAATGGCTCAGACAGCACTGCTTAAAGTAAAGGGTAATGCCTCAGACAGCCTTATTCATTAGGTGCACTGGGGGATTGAACTCATGACCCCGATACCATCAGTCAGTGTATTAACCATTGTGCTACACCTCTGCTGCTGTATTTGCAGGTCAGCGCGCCTACATAAGACTAACGCGCGGCACACTTTATCACGCGATAACACGCGATTGCTACGTTTAGACCGTAACGCCCACTCTTTTTATGGCATCCTGCACATTATTGCTGGGTGCACATTAAGACGCTTTAGTAAATATACCCCCTGGTGTAACTGTTTAACCAGCCATTGCTATGTGAAAAGGCATAGCACACCGGTTAATACAATGCTCTAAGAGCCAGTGGTGATGGGTTCAAGACCCCAGTGTACCAACACTGAGATAAATGCATGATAAACGAATTGTGTTAAAAAAGGTCAGACACATCACTGCAATGTGTGTTTGCAGCATAGATCTTTATATATATTGATAATGCCACCATTTCCTGTGTACCAGCCGTGGCAGAGGCGTGCGTGAGCAAGGCATTGCTGAAAATGGCTACTCACTCAAGAAAGCCAGCCTTCACATGAAGGGAACTTCGCCACCTTGCAGGGCTGATCTGCACTAGACAGAGTAAACGTTTTCTGGGCTCATCGAAGCGGAAGGACCTGGGGCGTGTCCAGAGGGCCTGGGACCGCATCACAAGGCGCTATAATCGTATTGTGGACTTCCCACGTGAGGTAAGTGTATGGGGACAGGTCAGTATATCCATAGAAACATAGAAATATGATGACAGAAAAAGACCACATGGCCTATCTAGTCTGTCCTTCCATATCAACAACTACATAGAAACATAGAAATATGATGACAGAAAAAGACCACATATCCAGTGTTGATTGTAGCTGTGCATGCTGCTGTGTGTAGTTGGTCTATCTCATTTATGTTTATTAGTTAAACCCACGTGATATACTGTCTATGTATCACATCAAAGTGGTTTGCCCTATCCCCAGGAGGCTAAGAACCTGATCACAGAGTTCCAGATGTCAGCCTGATGTTATGGCAGCTGCTGCTGTTGATCTGTTAAAATACACGGTAACACAAGGAGCCCCTAGATCTGCCTAAAGAAGTTCAGTAAACATCATGCTGATATGGTAGGTTCTGCAGTTGCAGGGTCACATATCTGCCCTCCCCTAGGGGTCCTGAAACCTGCTCCAAATGGTCTGTCAATCACCCTGGTGATATGGTTGTGTGCGCATTTGCAAGTTAAAACATTTGCCCTACCCCCAGGAGTCCTGAGACACCCTTCAAAGTGGGCTGTCAGTCACCCTGGTGATATGGTTGTGTGTGCATTTGCCATTTAAAACATCTGCATGGTCTATGCCGCTGTTGCTGTGTTATAATCCACCCTACCCCCAGGAGTCCTATCAAAGTGGGCCATCAGTCACCCTGGTGATATGGTTGTGTGTGCATTTGCAGGTTAAAACATCTGCCCTACCCCCAGGAGTCCTGAGACCCCATCAAAATGGGCTGTCAGTCTCCCTGGTGGTATGGTCTATGCTGCTGTTGCTGTGTTATAGTTCACCCTACCCCCAGGAGTCCTGAGACCTGCTGAAAGTGTTCTGTCAGTCACCCTGGTGATATGGTGTATGTTGCTGATGAAGTGTGCTAAGACACCCTACCCCCAGGAGGCCTGAGATCTGATTGCAAAGGTGGGTATGGCAGCTAGATATTGTGGTAGGTTATGCCGGGTTTGGACACACATTTGCCCTATTCCCCGGAGGCCCAGACCTCATTAAACATGTTTGTTATGGATGGGGCAGAGGAGGAGGCGGAGGAGGAGGTGGCAGAGGAGGAGGCGGCAGAGGCAGAGGAGAACAATGGGAAAATGGAGGGGGTGGAGGGTGGGGTGGGAGGGGAGTTTGAGAGGGTGTCTTTTGTTTTGGGGGGTGAGGAGGAGGAGGGGAGCATGGAGGGTGGGGAGGGTGGGTAGGAGGTGCCATGGGGGGGGAGGAGGAGGAGGGGGAGGGAACACAGGACAGCACAGGGCATTGTGGGTCCCTGCCAGCCGCCGCATGTGTGTGGCAATGGTGCCCAACTGGGTGTAGTTACGCCACCCATTGCCACAGACAGGTCCCGCGCATATGCCACCACACAGATACCTGGCACCATGTGTGTATGTGGTGGCAGGTGCGTAAAGGACCTTTATGTGGCAATGGATGGTGTGGTGCAATGCATGCGGGCCCAGGACCGCACCATCCGGTGGCTGGCAGGTTCCATTCAGTGGATGGCTGCCGAGATGCAGCGTGTGGTGGGTAGGGGCGCTGCATCTCGACAGCCATCCCCTTATGGGCGTCCCAGGAGCGTGCGATGGCCCCTGTGGCGCCCACACACGTTCCCTGTGCTGTCCTGTCTTCCGGGACCCAACATTTATTTAATTATGTTTTACTTATTTTATTGCTTTTATATACCACGCTCTCTAAAATCAACGGTAAAATGAAGTTAAGCAATCTTTGCTGAGAAAGAATCGGACAACTTTATCATCAAACAAAGCTAAGCAATTTTTGTTATTGTTCATTATTGAATGAGATATTCTTAATACACTATTTTGAAAATAATTAAAAAATAAGGTAGGTATAATTTGGTGGTCGTTGATGTGAAAGTGAGGGTAATGAGTCAGAAGTTTCTGACTTCTGCCCTGAGATACTGAGACCACATTGCTGCCGAAAAAAAATTCCCTTTTAGACGTCTCATGTTCATAAATATCTGCAGTCTCTATTTAGAACATGTTACTTTCTAGTTGCAATACAGAGTTTTTCTAGTTATTTTTATTTATACATATTTACATTTTATATTGTTTTGCTTGCTTTTTTACAGATTTGAATATTGAAATTTTGTTTTCATTTAAACAGTGTAAGGCATCTATATAGTATTTAAACAGTATGGGCCATGTACAGTTTTGTTTCAATGGTTGCAATATATGCATTTTGGTTACAACAAATCGGTTCTTAATACTTTTGTTCGTTTGGGTTGCGAGGTTATGTTCATTCTGGATTGTTTATGTTAAGTTGTAATGATCCTGGAAGAGGTGGGTCTTTAGTTTTCTCCTAAAGTCCTGTAGGTTGCTGTTCGATCTTAGTTCGTTTAGTAGCTGATTCCATAATGTGGGTGCTGAGTAGGTAAATGCTCTGTTGCTTGTGCAAACTTTTACAGTTTGGATGTTAGTTGAGACGTGAAGGGTGTTTAAGTTGTGTGTCCTTCTGCTTCTGTTAGGGGGTTGTGTGGTGATGAGGTTGGAGAGGTAGGATGGTGCTATGTTATGTATCAGCTTGAATACAGTTACTAATAGTTTGTATTTTATGTGGGCTGTAATGGGAAGCCAGTGTAGCTCAATTAGTATAGGTGTAATATGTTCGGTGAGTTTTCTATTGAGGATAATCCTGGCTGTAACATTTTGCGCCATTTGCAGTATGTTAAGGGTGTTTTTTGGCAACCCTTGGAGAATGGCGTTACAGTAGTCTAGGTGGGGAGTTATGAGTGCTTGTGCTACTGTTCTGAAATCAGAGTGTTCGATGATGTTGTGTAAAGGTATGGAGGACCCTTAGTTTATGGAATATTGTCCGATTAAACATCCGAAGATGTTTCTCCAATCCTTAGGTTTTTGTCGAGTATTACTCCTAGGTATTTTATTTCATTCTTTATGTTGTAGGTGTTGTTCATGGTGATTGTTGATGGAGGGTTGAAATCTGTTTTTTTGGAGATGTACATTACTTCTGTTTTCTTGTGGTTTATGGACATATTGTTTTGCTGTAGCCAGATTTGCATTTCATTAAGGCATTCCTCTAGCTGGTTGTAATTTGGATTGATCGAGTCCAGTTGGGTATAGATCATAATGTCGTCTGCATAAATGTGGTAAGTGACCTTGTGCTTCTGAAATATTGTGCAGACCGGTTTAATGTATAGGTTGAACAGTAAGGAGGACAATGCTGAGCCTTGTGGTATTCCCTGGGTTTGGGGGAATGCCTTCGCTTTTTCCTTATTGAATTGGACTTGTTGCATTCTGTTCGTTATATAGGATATGAACCAGTTTAGGGGGGTTCCTGTTATTCCTATGGATTCCAGCCTGTTGATGAGGGTTCTGTGATTTACTGTATCAAATACAAGATAAATCTATGAATATTAGAATGTACATCTTCTTTTTATCTTCCAAGTCTTTGATCAGTCTATCTAGTAGAACTAATAGCAAGGTTTTGACACCATGGTGTTGGCGGAATCCGTATTGTTGCTCATCGAGTGCGTTCATGGTGTCAACGTGGTCCTGTAATTGCTGCTGTACTGCTTTTTCAATAATTTTGGCTAGGAATGATATACTTGAGATTGGTCGGTAAGAGGCTGGGTTATCCTTTTCTAGAGTTTTGTTTTTTAGTATGGGTCTTATGAGGGATTCTTTGAGTTCGGCTGGCATGACTCCTTGCTGGAGTGATTGGTTTACTATGGGGTATGTTTACTAAAACCCCGGTAAAGTGCGGGCTGCGGTAGTGTGCGGGTGCCATATAAGGAGTGGGCGTTTCTTGCTGAAAAAGAAAACCCGGAATTTACATATGCGCTAAGGTGTGCGGCGCCCATGTTCGCCCCGCACATTAGCGCATGAGAGAGCTGCGCGGGACGCATAAGTGGCGTGCTGATGTGCAAGCAGAAGAGCAGAGCCACAGCACAATGGTCAAGGCACTTACCAATAGTGCAGGGATTAGGGGTTCAATCCCCCACAGTGCTTAATGAAGACGGCTGGCTGAGGCGTTAATTTATGAGGCATTTTAATACTGGGCGGCATAAGGCGGCACGCTGATGGGCATTAGGCGGCGCGCTAATGTTTTTGGAGGCCTTTTAATATTGGGCGGCATAAGGCGGTGCGCTAATGTGCAAGCACAGGAACAGAACCACAGCATAATGGGTAAGACACTGACCAATGGTGCAGGGATCAAGGGTTCAATCCCCCAAAGTGCCCAATGAACAAGGCTGGCTGAGGTGTTACCTATTATGGGGAAGATTGCTTTTGGAGTCATTTTATGTTTATTTTAATTATCACTACTAGCAAACGCACTCTCAAAGCGTGTTAACATAAGGCGCCCTATAAGGCACACTTTAAAGTGCACTGTCCGCCAAGGCACCCTAGAATGTTGCTTATAGGGTGCTTTAGAGGGTGCCGTACGAGGTACCGCAAGGTCAGAGTACTGTTTTTGATGGCAGCACTGTGCAGTTTAAGGAATGAAAAGCATAAGTAGGTGCGCTGACAGGCAAGGAGGAGCAGCAGTGGAGCAAATGGTTAAGGCACTTACTGCTTATACAGGGGTCATGAGTTTGCTCCCCAAGGTGCCTAATACGTAAGGCTGGCTGTGGAATCAGCTTTGCAATGTACATATGTTTTCCTGCAGCACTTTATTTTTATTTTATTAACTGCTGCCAGCAAACACGCCCTCACGTGCCGTAAGTGAAGGTGCCGTATAAGGCACCCTATAAGGCACTCCATAGGGCACATTATAAAGTGCACTGTCCGCCACAGCACCCTACAATGTCCCCTATAGGGCACCCTATAAGTTGCGTCACAGGATAATGTATAGTGCACCTTATATGGATGGGAACCATAAGATGCCCTATAGGGCGCCCTATAAAGCACCCTCAGAGGCACCTTATGGGTACAGTACGCCGAGGGTGTTTTTGCTGGCATCAAAATATGTACATTAAAAAAAGATAATGCGTTGGACAACCCTATCAAATAACCCCACTGTGGGTTTGAACCCATGACCTCTGGTTTCACAGGCAGTGAAGTAACCATTGGGCTACAGCTCTATAGCTGCTAGCAAGCTCCTGGCTGGCTGCAGAGAGCCTGCACGTCACCACACAGACAGTCTGTTGTGGTCACCAGGATAGGGTTAGCCCATCCATACCCATGATGCACTGCACATGCAAATCAGCTGTCCACAGATAAACACAAGATGGGCAATGCACCCCCACAGCACCTCGGCCTGGTAGGGGGTACTGACCGTGTGTTTTACTGGCACAGAGTAGCTACACACCGTCACATTGTGTGGGTACTGTGCTCACCCTGAGGGTGCAGTGAGGCACCCAGCACCAGGTCCACAGCACCGTCCATGACTGAAAGAGGCCATGGCGGAGGTCCAAAGCAATGTTAATGTGTGAGATAGGTAGTTTCTGCACAAACACCTTGGATATCTCTGTCTGTTTCAGTCAGGTGTAGCCTCTATGGACTTCTATGTGGGCTATGCACCACCACCACCACCACCCCCTCCTCCAGGGCTGAGGGTGGCAAACAGGGTCTCCTATCAATAGATCCACATTCTACCTCCCTGCAAAGGTGGCAATAGAGGGGAACATCAACCCCGGTCCTGCTGAGGAACAGATACCCCACAGCGCAGTCAATGCAGATCTATACACATCCATAACTCAATAGCAGACAGACATTAGGCCTGGATATGGTAGGCTGCACCCCACCACTATCTGACATTCTCCTGCTGCAAGTCATCAGCCGCTGCACCCTGCAAGCCATTCCATCAAGACACATACCAGCTGCAAACAGTCTGCTAGTTAGTCCATAGTGCATGTGCCCAGTGGAGATGCATGCACCCAGAACTAGGATGTCAGCATACACAGCAAGCAGATAAATCAGTGACTTGGCCCAAAAGGAGACTCATATCTATCACATGAGAGAAATACCATACGGCACTATGGGGGTGCCTAGCCATGCTGTGGTCACTGCACAGTCAGGGTGAGAGTGATCTCTCAGCAGGACATACTGAGGTCACCCTGTCTGTGTAGGTGGTGGCCGGGCACTAACATGTCCCAGTCAGTGCCCTATGCCCTGTGCAGATTTTTATTTTTTATTTATTTAACAGTATTTCTAAACCGCCTTATCTTAATAATCAAGGTGGTATCACGGCAAACAATCAGGTCAGGTGTGTGTGTTATTCATGCAGTGGGGGGAAACTGAGTGTGTGTCGTGTTGTGTGTTAGATTGGTATGAGCTATTTACAGAGTGGGCTATATACAGTGGTGCAAAAACAAATTCCATGCATACATTGGTTAGGCGGGATCATTGGGCTACAGCTCTATAGCTGCTAGCAAGCTCCTGGCTGGCTGCAGAGAGCCTGCACGTCACCATGCACCCTGGCCAGGCCACCCTGTCTGGCCTATACCCATGGCCATGCACCCTGGCCATGCACCCTGGCCTGCACGTCACCAGATGCACCCTGGCCAGGCCACCCTGTCCAGCCTATACCCATGGTACCTTGCTCCTCATTATGCACATTGGCAGCCCAAAACTGGCAACATTGCTGGCAGTGTGGGCTGTGGAAGGTGTTTGCAGCCACCACACACTGGATAGACAGCCAGCCACCCCCACACCTATGCCAGCATTATGCTACTATAGAGGTGTTCAGCAGCCATACCTACCACACCAGTCCTGGGCCCAAGACAGGCAAGGATATGGTACCCAGTACTGTTGGGGGTCACTCCCCAGGGTGGTAAACACTATCAGAGACCAGACCTGCAACACACACCGCAGACATCAGAATGATTGTTATGGTGGAGCTCAATGAGCAGAATGTGCTTAACGTAGGAATTGATATCTGCCAGTTAGCACAGGAAACGTTTGATAGCTGTGTACCATATACCCAGGTGTAGTGTGGCATTGCTAAGGTATGCAACTGCTAGTATTGGGAGATACAGGCAGGGCCCAATGTCCTGCCTTTCCAGGAGGCATTGGCCAATGGGGCCTGTGTGTGTGTGTGTGTGTGTGTGTGTGTCTGGCCCTGTTGGCTGCTGCTTTACGGCAGAGTTTCCCAACTCCAGTCCTGGTGTTCCAAACACTGTTCAGGTTTTCATGCTGTCCCTCATAAATATGCATGAGCTACATCTGCATACCATGGGGGTGGTGCATAGATATGCAGCACAGGCATCTTTATTAGAGGCAGCATGGAACTTGAATGGTGTGTGGCCCTCCAGGACTGCATTTGGGAGACTCTGCTCTAGGTAATGTGCCTGTTTATGGTGTCTGAGTTTGGTGTGGTAAAATATAGGTACTGTAGGTACTGCCCATTGTTATGGTTTGTGTGCGGTGTAGGGTAAAATATGGGTGTTTGAACCATGCTTAGGTTCTCTGCAATAAAGGGGTGTCTTTACTATCAGTCTTTAGTGGTGGGTAAAGCTATGGGGACTGGGTTGGCAGGAGCCCCAGGTGGGATTTGAACCTGTGACCCTCTGGTTTTACAGGCACTGGCTGTGTCTGCTGCACCACACTGCAGCCACAGAGACAGTGCAATCCCTGGAGATAGGAAATCTGGCCGGACGAGTCAGAAACCCTGCTCTGCATATTTTTACTGTGGGCTCATTTACCTTGTATGGGGTCAAAAGTGCAAATAAACCTCAAAAATGACCTCGAAAAAAGGGGAAAAAAACCAAAACCAAGCTGGGCAACAGTGATAGCAATGGGCAACAATAAAAACACTCCCAGGAAAGCTTCAAAAAAATGAAATAATTTTTGAAAGAGTCTACGGAGTGTAGACCCTTCCAAAAATCATTTCTTTTTTTTTTGGAGCTTTCCTGGGAGTGTTTTTTTATTGTTGCCCATTGCTATCACTGTTGCCCAGCTGAATTATGATTTTCTACATTTTTCTTGTGGTCATTTTCATGTTTTATTTGCAATTTTGTTCTGTGCACATGTATCACACTGCTCACGTTTTTTAGGTTTCCCCGGTTTTGCTGTACATTGCTGACGGAAATGGTTTCTCTTCCCTTTAAATCGGCTCTAAAGCGATGTTTTCACTCGCGGTATTTTTTGGGCTGAAATTCAGTCCCGCTTCTGTGCGGGGAGCCTCTCCCCTCCCACTCTCCACCCATTGACCCCGTCCCCCCGCCCCTCAGGAGCCTTCCTCCGCCCTCGAAATGCCTTTCCACGCCTCTATCGCACATCAGCGCGCCGCGCACTTGTACGGGCGGCGCGCATGTATGCGGGGCACTAAAAATGCACTATTAGCATGCGCTAAGGTACCTTAGCGCACGCTCAAGTGCGCCCCGCACAATTGCACGGTTTAGTAAACATACCCCTATGTGTGTGATATATTGGGCAACTTCTTGTTTTGTGGTCTTGAGCCAGGCTGCTGGGCAAGGATCTAGTGGGCAGGTTGTAGTGTTTAGGTTCGTGATTATGTTTATTATTTACTTGTCTTCCATCTCGTAGAATGCGTTCCATTCCTTGTTCCTGTCCTTGTTCATGTCTTGTTGAGATGGGTGGTCAGCGGTCCAGTTTAGGGTGGGGTGTCCGGTTGATGGTGGGTTGAGTTTGCTGGCGTAGTGGTCAGCTAATGTTTGCGCTTTAATGGCGTCAGTGGTGTTATCTTCATGGGAAGTTTTGGTGAGGGATTTGACGAGTTCAAATAGTTCTCTTGGTCTGTTCAGTGCCTTGTTGAGTATGTTGGTATGATGGGGTTTTTTTGCAAGGTTGATTTCGGTTTTGTATTTTGAGAGGAGCGTTAAGTATTCAGTTTTGTGTTCGGGGGTCTTCTTCCGTCTCCATTTTTTTTTCTAGTTTCCTTAGGTCTTTCTTCATTTTGTTTAGTGTTGTTGAGTACCTTGGCTCGGTTTTGGTTTTCTTTTTAGTTTTCGCATTGTTTAGTGTTTTTGTCTTTAGTTCTGAGATTGATTCGATCCCTTCGTTCCATTGGTTTATTAGGGTTTCTAGGTCAGTGTTGTCAGTATTTAAGTGAATTGTGATGGAGTTTATTAGTGCTTCTTTGTTGAACTTTTGGAACTTCCTTCTGGGTTGCGTCCATGATCCCGTTGGGGGCTTGCTAGGTTTGGTGGGTAAGTATATGATGAATTTTATCAGGTGGTGGTCGGACCATGGAACTTGAGTTATTTGTGGTGTTTGTTCGGTGTCTCCATCTTGCTGGTCTTTCTTGGGTATAAATACCATGTCTAGAATGTTTCCTTTGTTATGTGTGGCATCTTGTATTATTTGTTTGAATCCTAGTTGGTCCATAGCTTCCAGGAATGTACTTCCATGCATTGGTGGTGCTGATGTTAGGTTGAGGTCCCCTAGTATGATTTGGTATTTTTGGATTGTTGATGTAGAAATTGTCTCTAGTGCAGCAGTGGTGTGAAGTGGGGGGGTCTGTAGATGAGGCAAATTATTAGTGTTTTGCTTTCTAGCTTGAGTAACTCTATTCCATCGACTGTGTTTTGTGATGTGTTGGTTAGGTGTAGCGAGTCCTTAGCAACGATTAGAACTCCACCTCCCCTTCCACTGGCTCGTGGACAATTGAATATCTTATAGCCTGGTTTGCTTAATTGGTTGAGTAGGATGGGGTCTGTGTCTGTGAGCCATGTTTCTGTGATGCAAAGGATGTCTGGTTTTTCATCAGTGATGAGATTATGCATAACGTGAATTTTGTTTCTTACTGATCTGGCATTTATTAGTATACAAGTGTATGGGGTTTGGGGAATATTGTTGGGCAGTGGGTTTGTGTGTGTTTTTGTTATGGTTAGTCACTGGTGCGTTTCCTTTGGTTTTGGGTTAAGGTGATTGCGTGGCTTGTTACTGTGTTTGATGGCTAATACTCGGTTTGGTTGCGGCACAATGCTACTGTGGGTGGGGTAATGCATGTTGTATACCACGTATGCTGGCATCATGAATAGTGTGTAAGGATATATGGGTTGCCAAGTGTAGGTAAATTGGTTAGTCGGGTTTGTATTGCATTTGCAGGTAGATATTGTTAGGCACAGTGTGATAAGGAAGCTTATCATAGTTCAGGAAAAAATAATACAAGAGGTGAATTGGCTCTGAATAAGCAACCTGTGCTGGCTGGTAAAAGCACTAAAACAGAGTGTTTATTTATTTATTTAGTATTTCTTTTATACCAAGCTATTGACATCAGTGCGGTGTACATCAAAACATAACATATGCATTTCAGGGTCACTGAGATGCATTTACATTTGAACAGGGATTGGAACTTGGATAACAGGGTAAATTAACAAGAGTTATACAATATAGTATCTACATTATATGCATATTGAGAGTAATTCCTCATCGGAACTACTTCAGAAAGTATCTGATGAATAGGTGATGTTTTAGGGCATTTCTAAGTTGGGTTAGGTCTGTAATAGCTCTGATGTCGGGGGTGGGGGAGGGTATTCCAGGCTTTCGGGGCATAGAAGCAGAAGGCTCTGTTAGTTGTTGACTTTTTGCATCTTGTTGATTCTTTTGGGACTGTTAGGGGTATGTTTACTAAACTGCGGTAAACGTGAATAACGCGCGTTGTACGACGTTAACGATCGTTAGCGCACTATAGCACGTGCTGTAGTGCATTAACGATCGTAAACGTGCTATAGCGCGCGCACGATCGTAATGCTCTGCGGCATGGTAAAACAACGCAGAAGGTGGAGAGAGGGCGGAGAGAAGGGGTCAATGGACGGGGAGTGGGCAGGGAGAGGCTCCCATTACACTAACGCGCTGAATTTCAGAGCTGAATTCCAACGCGAATGAAAACCTACCGGTAAAAGCACTTTAAAGGGAAGAGAAACCATTTAAGTGTCAGCAATGTACAGCCTAGGCAGGGAAACCAAAAAAAGGTGATAAGTGTGATACATGTGCACAGAACAAAAGGGCACAGAAACACTGAAAATGACCCCAACAAACTGGAACAAAACAACAACCAAGCTGGCCAATAGTGGTATCAATGAGAAATATCAACCCCCCCCCCCCGAGTAAGCTCCACTGAACAGATATAAATCGCGGAAGGGTCCATACTCCGTCCCCATACAAGGCGCATGGGCCCACAGTGAAATAGCACTGCTCAGGGATTTCCCCACCATCGTACAGGGTTCCTATGGCGGGCACATGTCCCGCAACATCAGGGCGGGCATGTCGGAATGGGCAACCGGGCAGATGCTGGAAAAGGGGATACAGAGGGCTGCAGGCGGCACATGCTGTGGTGCAGCTGGGCCACAGTGGGGACTAGGGTGATGCCTAGCTGGCCTATAGGAATTCTGAAACAGTAGAGCAGCCAGACAGCAACTGCTGAGGGCCCAACATGGGCAAGAGTGTGCTTCCCACAGTGTCACAGGGAATAGTACCCAGCAGGTACCCTCAATGGCACGGAACATTGGCAGGCGGTGCCGGGGGAAAGCGTGGATAGCTATGCAGGCACCCCCACCCCAGAGCACACACCATAGGCAGCCACCTACCTGCACACTGGATGGCTTGAGACCACACACCACCAGCACCACCAGCAGAAGAGCATGTCAGCATGGTGGCTGAGGGATACTGGTGGTGAAGGGGGCAGTGGCAGCTGCCCAGAGCAGACCGTGGTCTAGCCCTGTGTAGGTGGGTGGCATGCACTGCAACAGACAGGCCCTGTCTGACCAACAGTCATGGTATCACCAGGGAATGCACCATCTCTGTGAGAACATGGTGGTGCAGTGCACAGAACCAGTGTATTCAAAAGCAGAGGAGCACAGGTTCAAGTCCCAACTGTGATTTCCGCTAACCCAGTCCTCATATTTTACCCACTACTATAACGTGCTAATACAGACAGAACCGTTCTTGCAAATGACGTAAACATGCCCAGAACACCCACATTTTACCCTACAGAGCACAGAGACCATAAACATGCACAGTACCTAGAGCAGAGCCTCCCAAATGCAGTCCTGGAGGGCCAAACACCATCCCGGTTCCATGCTGCCTCTGATAAAGATGCCTGTGCTGCATTTCTATGCGCCACCCCCATGGTATGCAGATGTATCTCATGCATATTCATGAGGGACAGCATGAAAACCCGAACAGTGATTTGCACCGCAGGACTGGAGATGGGAACCTCTGCCGTAAAGCAGCAGCCAACAGGGGCAGACACTCCTGCACCCACAGGCCCCATTATCCAAAGCCTCCTGGAGAGGCAGGACTTTGGGCTCTGCGTGCATCTCCCAATACTAGCATTTGCATACCTTAGTAATGCCACCCTAAACCTGGAAATATGGTACACAGCTATGAAAAGGTTGCTATGAGTACTGGCAGATAGCAATTCCTAGGTTAAGTACAATTTTCGGAGTGAGCTGCATCATAGCAACCTTTCTGATGTCTGTGGAGTGTGCTACTGGTCTTGTGTCTGACAGTGTTTACCAACCTGGGCAGTGACGCCTACAGTACTGCGTACCATAGCCATGCCTGCACTGTGCCCAGGACTGGTGTGGTGGCCTGGGCTGCCCAACACCTCTATAGTTGCACAATGCTGGCATAGGTGAGGGGAGTGTGTGTCTGTCTATCCAGTGTGTGGTGGCTGCCAACACCCTCCACAGCCCACACTGCTAGCACTGTTGCCAGTATTGGCCTGCCAATGTGCATAATGAGGAGCAAGATACCGTAGGAATAGCCTGGATAGGATGGCCTGGCCTGTCCGCATCTGCACAGGGCATAGGGCAATGGCCGGACATTGTAGTGCCCTGAACCATCTGCACGGACAGGGTGGCCATAGCATGTCCTGCTGGGAGGTCACTCTCACCCTGACTGAGCAGTGACCATGGCATGGCTAGGTTCCACCATAGTGCTATATAGTATTTTTCTTATGTGATATTTATGGGTTTCCTTTTGGGGCTCAATCACTGACTTATCTGCTTGGTGTGTATGCTGATATCCCTGTTCTGGGTACACGCATCTCATCCAGGACCATGCACTATGGACTAGCTGGCGGACCGTCTGCAGCTAGTATGTGTCTTGCTGGAACACCGTGCAGGGTGCAGCGGCTAGAGGCTTGCTGCTGGAGCATGTCAGATAATGGTGGGGGGCAGCTGAGCATTTCCAGACCTGCCGTCTGTCTGCTGTTGTGTTATGGATGTGTGCTGCTCTGCATTGCCTGCCCTGTAGGGTGTTCGATCCCTAGTAGGACTGGGGTGATGGTCCCCTCTACTGCCACCATTGCAGGGGGTTGAAAGTGGCTCTGTGGGTGGGAGATCCTGAGCCCTAGAGGGTGTGTTGGGTGGTGGTATGTAATCTCCCTGGTAACCACTGCAGGGTGTGGTGCCGTGCAGTCCTCCTGTAGCCAGCCATGTGTTTATTAGCAGCTCTAGCCCACTGGTTACTTCATTGCCCATGGAGCCTGAGGTCATGGGTTCACAACCCACAGTGGGGTTCATTGATAGGGCTGTCTTAGGCATTGTCTATTTTTACTGTATATTAGTGCTGCCAGCACAACCACCCTCAGGGTACCGTCACCTTAGGGTAGCTCAAAAGGCACCCTATAGGGCGCGCCTTACGCGGCGCCCTATATTATATGTATTATATGCCATTTGATAGGAATATTTAGGCGCGCCCTATAGGCAGCTTACACTTTGCCTAAATATTCCTATCAACTGGTATATAATACATGACCATGTCAGAGAGAACGTCACTATTGGAACATATTTCATAGGACGGGTACAATTTTCCTGACATATGCAAACTGTAACCCGCCTGCAGACTAAAATATTCTAGTCGGCTTTCAAAGGACGCCTCAGCCGGCCTTATACATTAGGCACACTGGGGAATTGAACCCATGACCCTTGTACCATCAGTCTGTGTAGTAACCATTGTACTACAGCTCTGTTTCTGTATTTGGGTGTCTGCGCGCTGTCTTACGCTTGCGTGCAGCAGCACGCACGCTGTAACGATCGTTGCTGCGCCGCACGTAATAATGCACGCAACTGCGCGTTATCGGTTACGATGTACCGCCCATGTCCTTTTTTGGCTTTCCTTCCACTAACGCGGCTCCTAACGCGAATTGCACTAACGCAGTTTAGTAAACATACCCCTTTATCTCCCTAGCGTGTCCTGCCATGACATTGACCCAGTCAATACTGGGGTAATTGAAATCGCCCATTATTATTACTGTTCTGTAACTTTTGTTAGCTTTCCTGATTTCTTTGAGCATGTCATCATCCATTTGTTCATTCTGGCCAGGCGGTCGATAATACAGCCCCACTGCCATCACCTTCCCCTTTTTGCATGGAATTTCAGTCCATAGAGATTCTACAGTGAATTTTGTTTCCTGGAAAACTTTAATCCTTTGTGAATCAATGCCCTCTCTAACACAGAGTGCAACTCCTCAACCAATTTGATCAGCTCTTATCATTACAGTAAAGTTTGTACCCAGGTATTACAGTGTCCCACTGGTTGTCCTCCTTCCACCATGTCTCTGAGATACCAATCATATCTAATGTCTCATTTAGTGCTATATATTCTAACTCTCCCGTCTTATTTTTTAGACTTCTAGCATTTGCATACAAGCATTTTAGAGACTGTATTTTATTCATTTTAATCTGGTTATCGGTAGGCAGGGGTAATTTGGAATCTTTAAGCTCTGTCTGCTCTGTATTCAAGGGCATTTGGGCTACCTTTGTCTTTATTGGAACCTCTCTGCTGATGTGCCCTAATTTCATTTTTTTGCTAGGATACATTGTTCCGAACCATGTGCTCTTGGGCGACTATTGGCTCTCCCCTATCTCCTTTTTAAAGGCTAATGCCAGCAGCCTGGTTCCTTCCCGGTTAAGGTGAAGCCCATCCCTTCGGAAGAGCCCCTCCTTTCCCCAGAATGTTCCCCAGTTCCTAACAAATCCAAAACCCTCATCCTTGCACCATTGTCTCATCCACGCATTGAGACTCTGGAGCTCTGCCTGCCTTTTGGGTCCTGTGCGTGGAACGGGAAACATTTCAGAGAATGCTACTCTGGACATTCTGGATTTCAACTTCCTACCTAAAAGCCTAAATTTAGCCTCCAGAACCTCCCTACCACATTTTCCTATGTCATTGGTACCACCATGTACCAAGACAGCAAACTCCTCTCCAGCATTATCTAAGACCTTGTCTAGGTGGCGCCTTTCTCCAGGATGGTTTTGAGAAGGTGTTGTCAATCAGTTTCTTGGGTGCTCAGATGCCAGTTTTGCCATATTTCTCAGGGACTACCGTATTTTCGCGCATATAACGTGCGCGCTATATGCGTTTTTACCTACCGCGCAACACTCTCGCGCGTTATTTGCGGGTGCGCATTAAGCATTATACCAAATCTTTTTTCCCGAAAGCTAGTCAAAAAATGCATGGATGGTGTGCACGTATCTCTCTCGAGCCTGTGTTTCTTTAGACATTTATAGGCAGCCGCGGAGCATCGTGGACTGCAGCTCCCCTGCCCGGCATTATAAGGCATTATAGTTCTGTGCTCAGTTGGAAATGCAGACTGGAAGGATCTAATACCTAATACTCGGGTTCTGTCGATACAGCAACAATTGCATTCAATAAGAAACAGCATCAATAAAGTAGAAACAGCTTCCGGGAACTAAACCCCTCTTCCTGCGATCGGAACGAAACCAGCACGAGGGCATTCACAATAAAACAATTCTCCAGCTAGTCAATCAGAGGCGCGCTATATGCGAGGGTGCGTAATGTGAGAACTTTATTACACAAAAGCCTAATTTCTGCGCATTATATGCGGGCGTGCATTATATGCGGGTGCGCATTACATGCGCGAAAATACAGTACTGTCCTGTTGCTCCCTGGGTTTACACCTGGATGTTGGCCACTTCCTTCGGGAGGAGTGCAGCATTTGCATCCTCCCCTGGGGTCGATCATTCCCTTGAGACTTGGGTCTAGCTCTTTGTGCCTCCTTGTCAGCATCTTCGAATCTTTGAAGCAGACTACACTTAAGAATTTATCTTTTAGTGGTTACAAAACCAGTGTGTCAAATTTTGGAGTTGCAGACCCTATTGATGAGAGTCCCCTATTTGCCCTTTTTCTGAAGAGAACATGGCTATTTGACCAGTTTCCCCCTTTTTGCCTAGAGTTCTTAACTGCTTTTAATATCAGTTAGGCCATTTGGATCCTTTACATTTCAGTGGAGCTGTGTCAAGAGAAAGATAGAGTTTTGTTTGCTTGATGTTAGGAGAGTGTTTCTCATATAACTAAATATCTCTAGCTGTTGCCATAAGTGGGAAAAGTTGTTTGTACTCTTTGCAGATCTATGCTAGGGTGAAGCAGCTTTTTTTGAGCCAATGGATCAAGAAAGTTGTAGCCTCCACGTACTTTCGCAGAACCTCCCATTTCTGGAGAGATTACGGGTGCATTCCACCATGGCACAGTTTTCGTCCAGGGTACAGCTCAGTTTCATAATGCCCATTGACATCTTTAGGGCTGTGACATGGTCACCTCTCTCTACCTTCCACAAACAGCACAAGAGTGTACGCATACTTCGATGGCGAAAAATAAAATTGCTAAAGCAGCTTTGTGGTTTCCCCAACCATGGGAGCAGCAGCTTGGTTACATCCCACTTGTCTGGACTGATCTAGCAGGATGATTTGGAAGATGACATTTTACTTGCCCAATAATATGACAATTCCGTATGCCCTTATATGGCTTACAAGCTTCTTTCTTGAATGAGGTTGTATGCGTGGGCTTCCATGACCTTCTTGAAGGGAGTTCTGTCTAACAAACGTTCCATAGGCCTTGTATGACTTCTGGCCTTCTGTATTCTTCTTGAAAGAGATTCTATCCATTGACTGTTCTGTACATTTGTATATATTTCTCCATTTATTTTACTCCAGTTCTTTAATGAAACTGATTGTCTTCAGGGATTTTGATCATATGCTTGGGTACAGATAGTAAAATATGTCCCTAGCTGTTTCAGTATTAGTAGCAGTGATGATGTCACTCGAAGTTTCTAGTTCTTTCTCTGTCTGTACACCTGCTGATAGGGGAACACAACCCACTTGTCTGGACTAGTCTAGCAGAACTTCAGGAAAGGAGAATATTGGAACTTCAGGAAAGTAAAATCTCAGAATTTCAGACTTCCAGAGCACAAATAGAGCTTCTGAAAGAACCCCCACATGGCATCTGAAAAAACACAGTCAGCCAGTGGTGAAATATGAATCTGGTTGAAAATTGACCCATATGTTTTTTAAAGTGTGTGGTCTTTAGGTGGGACATCAAATGTGGCAATATGGTTACTGTTGTGTATGAAACACCACTCAATGCTCAGTAAATTTATTCTCCCCAACTTCAAGTGCAGGAGACAATACTAGAATGACTCTGCATGCTAGAAAAGGCAAAATGAGACACTGCATTGGGCTATTAATAGCAGAGTTATAAAAAAAAACATTTAAACCGAACTGCTAGGCAAACTAGGTGGCTACCTAAAGCAGTAGCATCTTGGGGGTGGTTAGGGACAGCTACAGTCTAAGCAAAGCAAAGGGCCCTAACAGCCACACAAAGTCAGAGTCATCATTGGTAGGTGCTTTTACCTACAGGAAGAACGGGCAATATGTAAATAGTCTATTTATCTTTGTGTTTTTTGAAATCTCTCACATTATGCATATATTCACAAAACAAAGTTTAATATTTAAAAATGTGATGGCCAAATATGCATTTTTATAGGATTGTTCTGGGAGGGGTGGTATTGAGATGATTATATTTGAGTTTAATAATCAAAATCTTGGGGAGAGAGTGGGGGCACACTGGGGACATAAAAGCTTATTGTGACCAGGCACAAGACTAAAGTTCTGCCTAGGGTGCCTAATAGTCTTCACCTGCCCCTGCGGGTAAGCAATTTTCCTCTGAGCGGCATGTTTTTCTCCTGAAATTTCTACTGATGGCTCTTCACGTTTAATAGTATGAGAACACTTATGCTAACCCACAGAATTTTCAAACTATCACAGAATCATGGTGTTATTGTGTGATCCAAGAAAATTCATTTCCTGGATCATTAGTAGCTTTCTATAGTCAATAATGTATAATTAATATGTTCAATTCATATCCTGCAGATAATGAGGCCACACAGGAACAAAAGGAGGAGGAGAATCGAGAAGAACTTCCTGTAGAAATGGAACTATTCTCAAGACAATCAGAAATACTCCCTGAGAATATTTCACACAGGATTGAGAGGAAAAACACAAGGAATCGTCATCAGGAATCAGAGAAGGAGCAGAGAGACCCTGCAGAAGATTCACTGGATAGAGTCACTGAAGTGAATCTGCTTCCCTGTATTGAGTGTAGCAATGGCTTCTGTCATAACAAGTTATTAATAAAAAAACAAAGAACGCAGGCTGGAAGAATATCTATGAAAAGTAATAAATGTTTGAAATGCCACAGCCTCAAGCAATTCCTAAGAAAGACACAAAAATTAAACATAGGAGAGAGAAAATTCTCACATTTGGAATATGAGAAAAGTTTCACTAGTTTAGAAGAGCCAACAAGTCTCCAAAGGAGTCATGCTAGGGAGAAATATTTTCCAGGTTCTAAGTATAATAAAAGCTTCGTTTATCTGTTACAACTGAAAACCCACAGTGGAAGGAAACCTTTTATATGTACTGAGTGTAAGAAGAGGTTCACTCGGTCATCACATCTTAAAAACCATCAAATGATCCACAGTGGAAGGAAACCTTTTACATGTACTGAATGCAAAAAGAGCTTCATTCAGTCATCACATCTTAAAAGCCATCAAATGACCCACAGTGGACAGAAACCGTTTACCTGTACTGAGTGCAATAAGTGTTTCACTCAGTTATCACATCTTAAAAACCATCAAATGACCCACAGTGGACAGAAACCTTTTACATGTACAGAGTGCAATAAGAGTTTCAATCGGTCATCAGTTTTTAAAAACCATCAAATGATCCACAATAGAAATAAACTTCCCAAAATGAAACGTTTTACATGTACTGAGTGTAATAAGAGTTTCACTCGGTCATCAGGTCTTAAAAGCCATCAAATGATCCACAATGGACAAAAACCTTTTACATGTACTGAGTGCAATAAGAGTTTCACTCAGTTATCAGGTCTTAAATACCATCAAATGATCCACAGGGGACAGAAGCCTTTTACATGTACGGAATGCAAGAAGAGTTTCAGTCGGTTGTCGGATCTTAAAAAACATCAAATAATTCACAGTGGACAGAAACCTTTTACATGTATGGAGTGCAATAAGAGTTTCAGTCAGTCATCACATCTTAAAAACCATCAAGTGATCCACAGTGGACAAAAACCTTTTACATGTACTGAGTGCAATAAGAGTTTTACTCGGTTATCAGGTCTTAAAAACCATCAAATGATCCATGAAAAAAAACTTCCAAGTACATCTTGATAAATTACCCGTGCGTGTTAACATCTCACGAACTCCAAAAGGAGGCTCTCTTTGGCACGATGCAAGCACTATGTCGAGCATTATCAGTAAATTTGAGGGACAGAGATCATACTCCACATACCTTGGCTTGGAAATGAGGTTCATGACTGTTACGGTATGTGCAAAACTCACGCATACACTATCCATGCCAGCAAGCAACACAAAAACCAGCCACTCCGTATCAAGAAGAGCCTTCTCTTTATATGCCCCTACACTCTGCAATGCCCTTCTACACAACTTGCGTATCACATGACCTAATGACATTCCGCAGAAACCTAAAAACTCACATATTCCTGGAATGCTTTCCTGACGATACCTGATCACCTCCCAATGGACACACTAAACCATTCCTTCCCTCCCCTCCCACTACCTACAACTTAAACATTCTCCCCTCGTCCCTTCTGCTCCCTCAAGTTAATGCCTTGTTCATGTTAAGTTAATGACCCTGTTCTATCCATTGTTATTTTCAGTTCTCTGTAAAGCTCTTTTGAACGATGTTGTTGCATGTAAACCACTGTGACTCTCAGATACAGTGGTATAGAAAAATAGCTAAATAAATCGCCCATGAAAGAAGCAAATATCCTTGAACTGTACAAAATAAACCCTGGGGTTTTTATTTTATTTATTTATTTAAAGGGTATTTCTATCCCGCTTTATCCTTCAATCAAGGCGGTGTACACAGCAAACAATCAAAGTCAGTGTAGTTTCTGTTGGATCAGTCTATGTACAGTGAGGGTGCGTGGGTGCAGGTGTGCTAATTAGTGTGAGCTATTTACAACGTGGGCTTTTTACAGCTATATACAAGATTTACTGGATCCACAGCAGGCTGCGGTTTGTCTTCATGGAGTCTGAGGTTGCTACAAGTTTGTGCAGTCTGATTATGTGCTTGTGCCGTAGTGCTCAGTGAAGAGTACTGTCTTTAGGAGTTTCCGGAAGTCCTTCTGATCTTCAGTTGATCGCAGATCGTCTGGGAGTTTGTTCCAAATTGTCGGAGCTGCCAGTGAAAGGGCTCTTTGAGTGGTGGAATTGCATGCTTTCGTGTAGTTGCTTGGTGTGCTGAGTGCGTCTGCTGTGGCTCTTCTTCTAGGTCTAGTGCTGGGGTGAGGGAGTATGAGAGCTTGGAGGCTGAGTGCAGAGCTCTTGCTTTTGATTCTGAATATGTTTAGTATCATTTTATACTTGATGCAGTGGCTGATTGGGAGCCAGTGGAGGTCTTTTAGGATGGGGGTGATGTGTGCCTGTGTTGGAGAACCGGTGATTATTCTGGCTGCCATGTTTTGAGCCATTTGCAGCGGCCTGAGAGATTGTTTTGGGTTGCCGTTGTATATCAGGTTGCAGAAGTCAAGTATGGGAGTGATAAGAGCTTGGCAGACTGTGCGGAAGTGGTTTTGTGTGAGTAGAGGTTTGAGGCGTCTGATTACTCTCATTTTGTAGTATGCGTTTTTGGCGGTTCTTCTGATGTGGGACTGTAAGTTCAGCTCCCTGTCGAATGTTATTCCGAGGTATTTCACTTCGTTCTTCAGTGGTATTGCTGTGTTGTTAGCTTTGATGAAGGGTGGGGGGCTGAAGTTGGTGTTCCGTGTGATGATGAGCCTCCGTCTTGCTGTAGTTTATGAATAGGTTGTTGTGCGTGAGCCAGGTGGACATGCTTTTGAGACAGTTAGTTATTTTGGTGTAGTCGGGGCTGTCAAGGTTGATTGGCGTGTATATCATAATGTCATCTGCATAGATTGTGTAGTCTATTTTATGAGTTTTCATGATGTTGCAAATTGGTTGGATTTATAGGTTGAAGAGTAATGAGGATAGTGCGGATCCTTGTGGTACTCCTTGCTTGATCTCTGTGGGTTGTGAGGTGTTGGATCCGATTTTGACTTGGAACTGTCTGTTTGTTAGGTATGATTTGAACCAATTCAGCGTGGTGCCGGTTATTCCAATGTTCTGTAGTCTGGTTAGAAGAATGTTGTGGTCTACTGTGTCGAATGCAGCTGAGATGTCTAGGAATATCATTAGTGTTCCTTGTTTGTAGTTGTCCATGGTCTGGATTATGTCATTGAATAGGTATAGGAGTAGAGTTTCAACTCCGTGGTTTGGGCGGAAGCCATGTTGATGTATATCCAGTGGGGCATGTGCGTCGATGTGGTCTTAGAGCTGCTGTTGCACTGTCTTCTCTATCATTTTGGCCAGAAGAGGTATGCTGGAGATTGGTCTGTAGGTTGCTGGGTTGCCTTTGTCCAGAGTGGTTTTCTTTGGGATCGGCCTTATAGTGGCTAGCTTCAGTTGGTCCGGCATGGTTCCTTGCATCAGGGAGTTGCTTACCATGTTGTGTATGAGGGTGTTGAATTTATCCTTGGTTGCCTTGATCCATGGGACTGCGCATGGGTCCGTTGGTGCGGTGCTTGTGTTGAGAGCTGAGATGATATCTGCGATTTGCCTTGTGGAGGGGGTGTTGAATTTGTCCCAAGTTGTGGTGGGCATGATTGGGTTGTTGGTTCCTTTAGATGTTTGTTGTGGTGAGTATCCTAGTTTCTTTTGAAGATGATCTGCAAAGGTTTGTGGGTCGATCTCTATGTCTTTGTCGGGATAAGGTTCATTGGTTAGGCTTTTTACTATCTCAAAAAGCTCTCTAGGTTTGTTGTATGCTTTCTGGATGGTGTTGGTGTGGTGTTCTCTTTTCGTTTGGTTAATGAGATCATTGTAGCTCTTTTGTTGAGTGAGGTATAAGGCCTGGGTGGATGGAGATTTGGAGCGTCTCCAGCGATGTTCTATTTTCCTCAGATCTCTTTTTGCTTTGCGTATGCTTTTGGAGTACCATGGGGTGTGCTGTCTCTTGGTTCTTGTTGCGCTTGCTCTGGCTTTGGCTGGGTTGACAAGAGTACATTAAGTTCACCTTGACATTGTGGCAAACCACACTTGTTTTGATGTATGAAGATAGTGAGTACATCATTCCTAACATTAAGATCCAGTGAGGAATATTTCAGGGAGATTCCTTGTTGCCACTTCTATTTTGTATGGCATTTAATCCAATGAGTACTCTTATCAAGACTCTGGCATAGGGATTTAGCCTGAATCCTAAAGAAAACTCACAACAAGGCTTCATTCTCATTTTTCTAGACATTGCTTCAGCATTCGATACCATATGCCATGACATCCTTCTGTAGCGAATATTTAATATAGAAATTTGTGACACTGACCTCAAATGGCTTCGCCCATACCTCACAAACCGCTGCTAGTATGTACAGATTGGCCAAAAAACCTATAATCCATTTTCTCAGACACAAGGAGTCCCTCAGGGCTCTGCCCTCTCTGCGTTATTATCTGACATCTGTATGCCAGTCTGCGACATCATAAACACATTTAATGTTTACTATCACGTGTATGCAGACGATATTATGATATATGCTCCATTTACCACCATGATCGAAAACTACTGATCTATTACAAATTGTTCCAATGCCATAAATCAATAGCTATCAGAACACAAATTAAACATCAACTTCAAGAACAAGGAGGTCATATTCCTCACCAAAAATCTATCATTTCTCCCCCAAAGTCTTTAAAGGTCAACAACGCTAACCTAGAGTTTAAGTCAGAAGTTAGATACCTGTGCATTACCTTTGACCAACATTCTAACCACATATAAACAAAGTAACCCAATGCATATATAACAAGCTGCCGACACTCCACCATTTACGACCCCCTACTTGAGCCACATGGTTTTCGTACAGTCTTTCAAGCAATGATACTACTGTACTTTGATTTCTGCAATACCATCCTGCAAGGTCTTTCATAAAGCTCCCTACACCCTCTACAGCTTGCACAACATACAGCTGCATGAATTCTGACATGCTCACCTCAAACTAACCACATCATGCCCACTCTAAAAGAGTTGCATTGGTTACCTTTCCTGAGTCAAATTAATTATAAAATACTGATGACAACCTTCAAAGTCATCCATCAATTATCCCTCAAATATTTTGCAGTCAATTATAACAAAAACTCCAGAAAATCGCCAAAGGCAAAGCAATACATCAAACCTTCTAATCCTTCCAATCGGTCGACCTGCGCTAGGGCATTCTCCTTGCTTGCCCCTCGCCTATGGAATCCTTTAGCACACAACATCAGAGACACTCATGACCTTGCAACTTTCCAGAAGCTGCTTAAGACACCCATTTAAGGAACATTTTGACGGAATTACATGACACGCCTCTCATCCATTTATCCCTCTTACTCCTGCCCGCTCCCCCTTAATATATGCTCAGATGTAAGCAACTCTCTGTATATAGTTACCGGTACACTGTTCAGTGTTATAAATAATTTTGTATATGTGTTCTATGTAAAACTGTTTACCGTTCCATGCAAAACTATTCCATGTAATGTTATATTCTCTGTAAACTGCATTGATCCTCAGAAACGCAGTATATAAGAATAAATAAATAAATAACCCAGCGGTAGCATGTCATTTACTATTTGTAGATGATTTATTTATTTTATTTATTTGGCATTACTTTTATACCACCTCTTCTAGAGATCAGGGGTGGTTTACAATGAACAACATTAGTACATAGAGCAAATCAAAACAGTCAGGGTTTCAAACAAGGATATAGTATAGTAAAACTATGTACATGATACAAATAACAAAAACTATTTGCAGGGGGTGTAGGGCAGCATTTTCTTTAAGTAGAAGGCGTTACAGATTTGAGTTTGGAATAAGTCCAGGGATGTAGCATTATGACTAAATTTTCTCCATAGTATTGACTGAACAAGAGAGCTTTTAGTTCTTTCCTAAATGTTAGCAAATCTTTAATGGCACTCAAGGAGTCAGTGAGGGCATTCCATAGGATGGGTGCAGTGTTTTGTAATTAATTGATTGGAAGCTCAAGCACAAGCGAGGAGAAAGCAGCAAAAACCTTTATTGGTTGTACCCGACATGGCTGGATTTTGGCTCTGGCCTTCATCAGGGCTTAGACTTCAGGGGTAAATCTTATGAAATAAAAAGTTAATAATAAAGCTAACATAAAAGAACTACATATAAAGTACTGTACATGTCAAATAAACAAATTGAAAGGCAACTCCAAAGTATATGTAACAAAATACAAATAATGATGTGTTCTATGATGTAAGAGGACAAAAAAGAATGTAAAAGACAAGTACCTATGACTATATATATTCATGTCTATATAAGAGAGTGACCAGACGTATGAGGAGGCGTCTAAAAGCTAACTTGAGAGGATCACACACAAAGATGTAGTAAAAATGTCATGTAAACAAAGCAAAATACAGGTAATAAACTCATAAACCAATCTCAAAACGTGTTAGAACTGGAGAAGGGGGGGGTGAGGAGGAGGAGGGGAGAAGAGGGGGAAGAAGCAGAGGATACTTAGGGGTATGTTTACTAAAAGCCCGGTAAAGTGCGGGCCGCGGTAGAGTGCGGGTGCCATATAAGGAGTGGGCGTTTCGCGCTGAAGAAGGAAATCCCTGATTTGCATATGCGCTAAGGTGCGCGGCGCCCATATGCGCCCCGCACGTTAGCGCATGAGGTGGCTGCACGGGAGGAATAAGTGGCATGCTGATGTGCAAACAGGAGAGCAAAGCTACAGCACAATGGTTAAGACACTGACCAATAGTGCAGAGATCAGGGGTTTGATCCTGCACAATGCAGACAGCTGGCTGAGGTGCTATTTTAGGAGGCATATAAATAATGGGCGCCATAAGGTGGCGCGCTAATGTTTGAGGCAATTTAATACTGGGTGTCATAAGTGGCGCACGGATGTTAAAACAGAAGAGCAGAGCCACAGCACAATGGTCAGAACATTAACCAATGGTGCAGGGATCAGGGGTTCAATCCCCCACAGAGCCCAATAAAAACAGCTGGCTTAGGCATTAATTTATAAGGCAGTAAAATACTGGGCGGCAGAAAGCAGCGCACTGATGTTTTTGGCGGCATATTAATACTGGGCGGCATAAGGTGGCACGCTGATGTTCCTGTGGCATTCTAATACTGGGAGGTATAAGTGGCGCGCTGATGTGCAAACAGAAGAGCAGAGCCACAGCACAATGGTTAAGACACTGACCAATGGTGCAGGGATCAGAGGTTCAATCCCCCACAGTGCCCATTGAACAAGGCTGGCTGAGGCATTGCATATTATGGGCAAGAGTGCTTTAGGGGGCATGTTAATTAGCAGTACTAGCAAACACACCCCAAAGCGTGTTAACATAAGGTGCCCTATAAGGCACATTTTAAAGTGCATTTTCCACCAAGGCACCCTAGAATGTAGCTTATAGGGCGATTTAGAGGGTGCCGTATGAGGTACCGCAAGGTCAGAGTACTGTTTTTGATGGCAGCACTGTGCATTTTAAGGAATGAAACGCATTAGTAGGTGCACTGACATGCAAGGAGGAGCAGCAGTGGAGCACAATGGTTAAGTCACTGACTGCTGATACAGGGGTCATGAGTTTGCTCCCCAGGGTGCCTAATACGTAAGGCTGGCTGTGGCATCAGCTTTGCAATGTACATATTTTTTCCTGCAGCACCTTATGTTTATTTTATTAATTGCTGCCAGCAAACACGCCCTCAGGTGCCGTAATTGAAGGTGCCGTATACGGCACCCCATAAGGCACTCCATAGGGCACATTACAAAGTGCACTGTCCGCCACGGCACCCTAAAATGTCCCCTATAGGGCACCCTATAAGTTGCGGCACAGGATCATATATAGTGCACCTTATATGGACGGCAACCATAAGGTGCCCTATAAAGCGCCTTTAGAGGCACCCTATGGGTACAGTACGCTGAGGGTGTTTTTGCTGGCATCAAAATATGTACGTTAAAGAAAAATAATGCATTGGACAACCCTATCAAATAACCCCACTGTGGGTTTGAACCCATGACCTCTGGCTTCACAGGCAGTGAAGTAACCATTGGGCTACAGCTGCTAGCAAGCCCCTGGCTGGCTGCAGAGAGCCTGCATGTCACCATGCAGACAGTCTGCTGTGTTCACCAGGATAGGGTTAGACCACCCGTACCCATGATGCACTGCACATGCAAATCAGCTGTCCACAGATGATCACAAGATGGGGAATGCACCCCCACAGCACCTCGGCCTGGTAGGGGGAAGTGACTGGGTGCACCCACACAGCACCTCGGCCTAGTAGGGGGTACTGACTGGGTGTTCTACTGGCACAGAGTAGCTACACACCGTCACATTGTGCGGGTACTGTGCTCACCCTGAGTGTGCGATGAGGCGCCTAGAACCAGGTCCACAACACCTCCCATGGCTGATGGAGGCCATGTGGGAGGTCCAAAGCAGTGTTAATGTGTAAGATAGGTAGTGTCTGCACAAACACCATGGATATCTCTGTCTGTCTCAGTCAGGCGTAGAACCCCCCCCCCAGGTGGGATATGCACCACCACCCCAACCTAGAGCTGAGGGTGGCAAACATGGTCTCCCATTAATAGATCTACCCTATATCTCCCTGCAAAGGTGGCAGTAGAGGGGCACATCAACCCCAGTCATGCAGCTCAACACCTCCACAGGGCAGTCAATGCAGCTCCATCCACATCCATAACACAATAGCAGACAGACATTACACCAGGATATGGTAAGCTGCACCCCACCACTATCTGATATTCTCCTGCAGCAAGCCATAAGCCACTGCACACTGCAAGCCACTCCATCAGGACACATACCAGCTACAAACAGTCTGCTAGTTAGTCCATAGTGCTTGTTCCCAGTGGAGATGCATGCACCCAGAACTGGAATGTCAGCAGACACAGCACACAGATAAATCAGTGACTGGGCCCCAAACAGACACCCATATACATCACATGAGAGAAATACTATATAGCACTATGGGGGTGCCTAGCCATGCTGTGGTCACTGCACAGTCAGGGTGAGAGTGATCTCTCAGCAGGACATACTGAGGTCACCCTGTCTGTGTAGGTGGTGGCCGAGCACTAGAATGTCTCAGTCAGTGCCCTATGCCCTGTGCAGATGCACCCTGGCCAGGCCACCCTGTCCGGCCTATACCCATGGTACCTTGCTCCTCATTATGCACATTGGCAGCCCAATACTGGCAACATTGCTGGCAGAGTGGGCTGTGGAAGGTGTTTGCACCCACCACACACTGGATAGACAGACAGCCACCCCCACACCTATGCCAGCATTGTGCGACTATAGAGGGGTTCAGCAGCCATACCCACCACACCAGTCCTGGACACAGTACATGCATGGATATGGGACGCATTACTGTTGGGGGTCACATCCCAGGGTGGTAAACACCGTCAGAGACCAGACCTGCAGCACACAACGCAGACATCTGACTGATTGTTATGGTGGAGCTCAATGAGCAAACTGTGCTTTACGTAGGACTGGAGATCTGCCAGTTATCATAGGAAACGTTTGATAGCTGTGTACCGTATACCCAGGTGTAGGGTGTGTGATAAGGAAGCTTATCATAGCTCAGGAAGGAGCTATAGAAAAGGTGAAGTAACTCTGAACAAGCAACCTGTCAGTTCTGGTAGAAATAAGAAAACAGAATTTTTCCATAAAAGACTACCAGTCCCAGAATGCACCAGGTTTCCAGCAGCCATTGACTGTGAAGATTCTCACCCAGGCAGCCGTCTGACAGGTGGCATTGCTGAGGTATGCAACTGCTAGTATTGGGAGATACAGGCAGGGCCCAATGTCCAGCCTCTCCAGGAGGCATTGGCCAATGGGGCCTGTGGGTGTGTGTGTGGGTGTGTCTGGCCCTGTTGGCTGCTGCTCTACGGCAGGGTTTCCCAACTCCAGTCCTGGTGTTCCAAACACTGTTCGGGTTTTCATGCTGTCCCTCATAGATATGCATGAGCTACATCTGCATACCATGGGGGTGGTGCATAGCTATGCAGCACAGGCATCATTATTAGAGGCAGCATGGAACCTGAATGGTGTGGGGCCCTCCAGGACTGCATTTGGGAGACTCTGCTCTAGGTAATGCTCCTGTTTATGGTGTCTGTGATTGGTGTGGTAAAATATAGGCGTATTAACCATGCATATGTTCTTAGCTATACAGTTTTGTCCTTACTATCACGGTTTAGTTGTAGGAAAAATATGTGGACTGGATTGGTAGTTGCCCCAGCTGGGCTTTGAACCTGTGACCGTCCGTTCCTACACACACTGTCTGTGTGCACTGCACCACCGTGTTGCCACAGATATGCTGTGTTCCCTGGGGAGTCCATGACTGTACATCCAACAGAGCCTGTCTGTTGTGGTGGACGGTGCCAGCCTGCACAGGCCTAGGCCACTGTCTGCTGTGGTTTGCAGCCACCGCCCCCTCCACCACCTGTACCCTTCCGCCAACATGCAGACATGTCCCTATCTGGGCAAAACATATGCCCTGAGTGAGTTGTAGCACTCCAGGACTGACTTTGGGGGACTCGGCTGTAGGTAATGGCTATTGTTAGGGTTTGTGTGCGGTGTAGGGTAACATATAGGTGTTGGGACCATGCTTATGTTCTCTGCAATAAAAGAGTGTCTGTACTCTCACTGTTTAGTGGTGGGTAAAACTATGGGGACTGGGTTGGCAGGAGCCCCAGCTGGGATTTGAATCTGTGACCCTCTGGTTCTACAGGTACTGGCTGTGTCTGCTGCACCACACTGTGGCCACAGAGACAGTGCAGTCTCTGGTGATAGGAAATCTGGCCCGCAAATGTCAGACACCCTGCTCTGCACAATTTTACTGTGGGCTCGTTTACCTTGTATGGGGACAAGGGTGCACAAAAAACGCATATATGCCCTTCATAAATGGGGAGAAAAATATTACAACAAGCTGCGCAACAGTGATATCAATGGGCAACCTGACATACACTCCCAGGAAAGCTCCATTACATTGCAGTGCTTTTGACTGAGTCTACGGAGCGTAGACCCTTCCAAAAATCATTTCTATTTTTTGGGGCTTTCCTGGGAGTGTTTGTTATTGTTGCCCATTAATAGCACTGTTGCCCAGCTGGATTATAATTTATTTGGAATTTGTTGTGGTCATTTTCATGTTATATTAGCGATTTTGTTCTGTGCACATGTATCACACTGCTCACGTTTTTAGGTTTCCCCGCTTTTGATGTACATTGCTGACGGAAATGTTTCTCTTCCCTTTAAATCACCTCTAACGCGAGTATTTTTTGGGCCGAAATTCAGCCCCGCTCCTGTGCGGGGAGCCTCTCCCCTCCCACTCTCCACCCATTGACCCCGTTCCTCCGCCCCTCGGGGGCCTTCCTCCGCCCTCCGTTAGCCTTTACCCGCCTCTATCACACATGAGCGCACCGCACACATGCGCGTTTTCGGCGCACGTGTGTGGGGCCCATTAATGTAACGCGCATGCGTGCGGGGCGCTTAAGAGCACTTAAATGCATCATTTTAGAGCGCTCAAGTGCGCCCTGCACATGTGCGCAGTTTAGTAAACATACCCCTTAATATAATGGACCAATGGATAAAAACAGTAACATGAGCAAAGGTAAAAGCTATAATAATATGCACCTGTAAAATAATGAATATAACACTAATAAGACAGGGCTAATAAAAGTAAAGTTACTTATAGACATAGAAACATAAAAAAATGACAACAGAAAAAGACCACATGGCCTATCTAGTCTGTCCTTCCATATCAACAACTACAACAGCCCCCTTTTTTCCTTCAGAGGTACTCTGCGTTTTTCCCATGTTATTTTGAATTCAGATACTGTCCTCCTCTCCACCACCTCCACTGGGAGACTATTCCACGGATCGACCACTCTTTCCGTAAAGAAATATTTCCATATATCACTCCTCAATCTATCCCCTTTCACCCTCATCCCATGTCCCCTAGTAGCAGAACTTGCTTTCAATTGAAAGAGGCTCTCCCCCTGTGCATTTATGCCACGGAGATATTTAAATGTCTCAATCATATCACCTCTATCCTGCCTTTCCTCTAAGGTGTACATATTAAGATCCTTAAGTCTGTCCTCATATGCTTTATAATGAAGACCACTAACCATTTTAGTAGCCACCCTCTGTACTGACTCCATCCTGTTTATATCCTTTTGAAGGTGCGGTCTCCAGAATTGCACACTATATTCCAAATGAGGTCACACCAAAGACTTATACAGAGGCACTATTCCCTCCTTTTTTCTGCTAGCCATTCCTCTCCGTATGCACCCAAACATCCTTCTAGCTTTTGCTGTCACCTTTTCTACCTGTTTAGCCACTTTAAGATCATCAGACACAACCACGCCTAGGTCCCGCTCTTCTTCAGTGGACAAAAGTACTTCACCCCCTATACTATATTGTTCCCTTGGATAGCTGCAGCCCAAATCCATGACCTTGCATTTTTTAACATTAAAGCCCAGCTGCCAAATTCTAGACCATTCTTCAAGCTTAGCTAGATCCCTCCTCATGTTATCTACACCTTCCTGGGTGTCTACTCTATTGCAGATTTTGGTATCATCCGCAAAGAGGCAAACCTTACCTGACAGCCCTTCCGCTATATCACTAACAAAGATGTTAAAAAGAATTGGACCAAGGACAGATCCCTGGGGCACACCGCTGGTAACTTCCTTCTCCTCAGAGTGAGCTCCATTTACCTGTATTCTTTGTCGCCTCCCACTCAACCAATTTCTAACCCAAGCAGTAACTTTAAGGTCCATCCCTAGGGTTCTCAGTTTGTTTATAAGTTGCCTGTGAGGAAGGGTGTCAAAGGCTTTACTGAACTCTAAATACACCACATCTAGGGATCTCCCTCGGTTCAACTTCCTGGTCACCCAGTTAAAGAAATCAATCAGATTTGTTTGACAAGACCTGCCTCTGTTGAATCCATGCTGCCTCGGATCCTGTAATCCGCTGGACTCCAGAAACCTCACTATTTTCTCTTTCAACAGCGTTTCCAATAATTTACTCACCACCGAAGTTAAACTAATCGGCCTGTAGTTTTCAACCACATCCTTACTTCCGCTTTTGTGTAAAGGCACCACATGAGCCTCTCTCCAGTCCTTTGGCACCACTCATGACTCCAGTGAGGTATTGAGCCTCTCTCCAGTCCTTTGGCACCACTCCTGACTCCAGTGAAGTATTGAAAAGGTCAGTCTGTGGAGTTGCTAGAACGTCCCCAAGTTCCCTCAGTATTCTAGGGTGTATCCCATCAGGTCCCATTGCTTTGTCTACTTTAAGTTGATCTTGTTTCTCATGAACACATTCTTCCTAAAATTGTTCAAAATGCCCCTCGCTTCTGTTCCTGTTTGTGGGTGTTTTCTGAGGTCCTGTTCCTGGTTCTTCATCTGTGAACACAGAACAGAAATATTTGTTAAGCAATTCCACTTTATCCTCATCAGCTTCTACATATTCCTCCCCTTCACCCTTGAGTCTGACAGTACCACTTTTGCCCTTCCTCTTCTCACTAACATATCTGAAAAATGTCTTATCTCCCCATTTTATTGTATTGGCTATTTCCTTCTCTTTTTGAATCTTTACTTTCCTGACTACTTTACTAACTTCTGTAAGTTTTTCTAAATATAGATGCCTGTCTTCCTCTCTCTGTGATCTCTTGCATTTCATGAAGGCCTCCCTCTTTTTCTTCACCTTTTCAGCTACTTCTTTTGAAAGCTATAGCGGTCTCCTTTTCCATTTAGCCTTATTTACCATTTTAACAAAAAGGTTGTTTGCCCTTAAAATATCCCCTTTCAGTTTTGCCCACTGTTTTTCTACATCCCCCAGCTGTTCCCATCCCGCTTAAGCCTTAATTGAGAAACATAAACATGGCTACAAACAAAAGATAAGAGTAATCAATACATTAAAAGTAGTTATGATTAAAAGAAGGGGAGAGAGCAGGGGAAAGCAGGGGGGAAGGGGGGAAGAGGGGGAGGGAAAAGAAAGGGGGGGGGGGAGAAGTACAGGATACTGTACAGCCATAAACATAAGTCATTTGAAAAGGCAATATAAATAGTACACAAACATTTTAAAGGTTAAATGACTGTGGACCACTTACACCAAGGTAATGTACTACATTAATCAGGAAAATTGAGACAGTGGCCATTTTAAATGCACTTATCCCACCAAGTTAGGCTGCTATGGAGACAGGTAAACAACTCGTATGGGGCTGAAAAGAACATCATGGACAAAGTCAAAAGGGGCTTGAGTGATATTAAACTATACTTTAGGAACCAGAAGGAAAGCATAATGATGGATAGAAAGAAATATAAAAAGCAAATAAATAGAGTCACCCTGAACTCTGATGACGAGAACAGTAGAAGAGGGGAGAATTATATACAGATAAAGGTGCTGTCAGGGCAAGACGTTTCTTGTATTTGAGCAATAAAATTTCATTGAAGAAATAATTGGATTGTGAATGAAAAAGTAAGCAACAAGAATAAAACAAAACTAAAACCACTCTAAAAGGGGAAGTCCCTAAGAAAAGGCGGCAAAATGAAACTAAAATTGCTCAAAAGGTAAAAAACTCAAAAAGTAAAAAAGAGTAGACCTAAAAAGGGAGTACCAATGCAAAGTGTGTGTGGTCCGTGGTAAGGTATGGGCTTTCTTTCCTTTGCTTTACTACCCTTTCACTATGTACTTGCTTTACAACAAGTTTATTCCTATGACTGCAACCATTCCTGCACATATGTGAGCACCCCCTTGTCTTCCGCACAACTTTATGCTCATCCTTCCTTCATAGGACGACTGTATTGTATCAGTGATTTAGTGGACTTCGGTTTCCCCTTTAGCCCCCATCGGCATTAGTCTCTGATTCCTAGGTGAAGATGTGTCCACTCTTACTGTATGGAGGGAGGAGTGGCCTAGTGGTTGGGGCAAGTTACCTCAGACCAGAGGGCCAAGGGTTCAAATTTTGCTAGAGAACAGCAACCTTGGGCTGGAAGGACTGGGGTTTCTAGTCCCACAGGTGCTCCTTGTAGCCTTTGGCAAGCCACTTAATCCTCTGTTGCCTCAGGTACAAAAAACATAGATTGTGAGCCCTTTGGGGACAAGGGAAAAAATATATATACAGTGTCTAGTTAAATAAATAAATATGCTTGCAAGTGCACAATGGGAGTCA
The DNA here is from genome assembly GCA_033557465.1 of Ichthyophis bannanicus. Taxonomy (NCBI): domain Eukaryota; kingdom Metazoa; phylum Chordata; class Amphibia; order Gymnophiona; family Ichthyophiidae; genus Ichthyophis; species Ichthyophis bannanicus. The sequence continues at coordinate 112,439,507 of CM066031.1, read as the reverse complement.
TTCTCACAAGAACATCTAGAATTATATTCTGGCCATCATGGCCCTGCATGTACTGGGCACTTAAATGGGAATTGCAGAACAAGGGCATGAACAGCCAAAGAGATGTGTAAAGCATATTCTGCAGACACCTGTGTATGTCCACAGATGTCCAGGTTATACCTGTTGAAACGTGGAATAAAGGTAGGAGTTAGAAATATTTCTGCTCTGCACCTCAATGCAGCCAATAGTGGTGAATGGATGTGTAACCTATGCTGTGCACTGGGGTGTCTGCAGTCTGAAAAACAGAAAGCAGAGGCATTTGCTGTGTGAGCTAAAGGGGCATAGCTAGGGCTCCCAAACAATGCCCATGTCCTGGAAATGATGCTGGTGATGGAAACCTAGGACCCCATGTGATAATGCCAAGCCCAACCATCGGTGTTATGTGCATCACGCAGCCAGCTGGGGTGTTGCTCTCCACACAGTGGATCTTTACAATATGCTCTATGCAATGTGTACAGTTCCTTGATGCAGATATGGTCGTATGTGTATCCTATTGGAACAATATATTGGGTATGGCACATAGCTTGGGCATAGGTCACTGTTGGTGGTTGTCTGCATATTTTGGCCAATGAATTGCAATGCACATACAGGGTCTGACCCTTGTGGCTGAGATATTGGGAGGGCTGTTTGGGCCTAATGCAGCTCTGTATTTGCTTGAGGTCCACTTTTGTAGGTATCGTGTCTGTGTGCGATTGAAATATAGTGTGCAGGTATGATGCTAGTTTGGAAGCACTGTTATCCGTGGTGTTCATTCCCCATCATCTAGGTTATTCTGTGAGGGCATGCTTTTGGCAGACATCTGCCTCTGTGGTACTGCAAATGAAAGTTTGTGTGTGTGTGTGTGGTTGGAGGGCTGCACAGGGGGATCTAGATTGCTCATCCACATAACTAGGGGGCACAGGTATGACTGGCAGGTACCTGGACCGTAGAGCTGACTGAAGCATCACTAGGTGCAAGTGAGAACAGGCAGGAGTGCACAGGACAGGTTTCACATTCACATACCTGTGTATACACTCCCTGCCACTAATAAGGGGACCTCAGCAGGAGAGCCTGGTACAGAGCAGAGCATAGTAGGTCATGCCCAGGTGCACCAGCATTGGTCTCCACAAACGTGCATAGCTGTAGGGAGTGACGCTGGTGTCTCTGGGCATATCTGTGTGGTACTTGCACTGCTGATTGCTGTCATTCCAATGGCCCCTAATTAGTGACAAGGAAACGTTTGGATGGTTCGCTATGGGGGGGGACTGTTCTGCTGGGTTCATGTCCTTACTTAGGATTGTACAGTCATGTTCCTGTGATGTACACCACATGCATACCTTGGGGGGGGGGGGGGTCATCTGCTGCCAGTATGTAGATCTGCAGTTCATCCTGTGTCGGTAGGTTCAATCTCTACCTGTTTTCCTGCTACTTTACAGTGCACTATGATTGCTTTGCAGTGTTCTGGGCATGCCACAGACTGGTTCCCATTGTCTAACTTGCATCCACCTGTTGCTATTGGCAACTTTCATTGTCATTCGGCCTACAGCACTGTCTGTGGCCACAGCAGTTTCAAAGCTGTACATTTTAAAGGGGGGGCATGGCCGTTCGTGGGTATATCGTGGAGTTGGGAAGGGTCACAGACGTACATCTTTCTGGAATACGGTGAGCATGGGGATCTCCAAAGCCATTGGCGGCATATACCTGTCTTCGTACAGCCTAGCGCTGTGTGTGGGACCTGTGCCTAGCACATCTATCCGGGCGATTCTGTGCGTGCGATTGTGTCTATCCCTGCATGTGTGGAATTTGGTCCATTTCTACATGTTTCCATTTGGATGTGCCCGCTGCCTGGACGTGCATGTTTTTGGAATTGGCCTCCACGTATCATAAAATCCTCGTTGTTAGGCATCACAACCTACCATTTAGCCTTTAAAGTTATTGCTTACTTTTTATGTTGCCTTTTCATATAACTTATGTTTACCAATATATCCTGTGCTTTCTCATCTGCTTTCCCTTCTCCTCTCCCCCTTCTATTAGTCATAACTACTTTTTACCTCTTTGTTTAGCAGTTTTTATATGCTGCTTTATGAAGTTATCAAAGCGGTTTACATGTTAATTTCCTTCTCTAGTATTATAATCTCAAGATTGTTTATCTTGGGTTGAGATTACAATACTAGAGAAGGAAATGATTTATTATTAAGTGAGAAAAACAACACATTATTAACATACATATTCGGTCGTGTAATAGGTTCATATTATAGACGGGGTGAATCCCGTTGTGTGAGAGAGAGTGGATAAAAAGGACAGAATTATTCATGGTATTCATGACAACAAATTCGTCTTTGGGGGGACGGGGATAAGAACTATCAATGGAAGACCAATGTAAGGCCTTTAAATTTGAAAGGGTGACTCATAATCCGCATGCGCGGCATCCTTTCAAGAACATTTTGAACGAAGTTTGAGAGCACTGGAATGGCTTAAGAGAACTGATAAGAGGCGTGTGCAGCATTACTTGCGTTTCTGGTAGGTGCTTTACATCCCCATGGGAAGTAAGATTAATGTAACATAAGTATCAGGAACTTAGAAAGAGTTAAGTGGTTATTGAAATGGGTTCTATTTTATAGTGATTAAAACACAGCGAACAGTGATCCCCTGAGGAAACATATAGCCAGCATCCGCTCCCTAACCTTGAGGGTTTGGGGAGGGGTGTGCCTTGAGGTTAAGTTGTAGTTGTGAAGGTCGAATGACAAGGCAGGTATAAAGAATTTTTTTTTTATAAGGATTTATTTCTCCCGCTCCGTGGTGGAATGGAACAGGCGTAAAGGAATATATTTTGTAGCCAAAACAAGAACAAAAGGAAAACAGGCTTTTTCCAATACTGTGTTCAAAACTGTCTTTTAACACAGGGGTTCACATTCCTGTCATGTGAGCTTTACTTGAAATCACTTAAACAAAGAGCAAACAATAAAGTTCATACACTGTAACTAAGTTATGCTTCTGCTTATTCTTATCTCTTCATAAGCTCTTCAGGTAAGGAACTTAAACAGCATGCATTTCAGCATATTATAACGAATGACCACACAAGCTTTGCTTGACTATTCTTTGTCTATGAGACAGGTTGAGCAGTCCATTGGCTGATTCAAATCCACCATTGGTAAGGGAAGAACCAATGGCACTTGTACTTCTGGACTCTGCACTGACTCAACTACCTTTTGTCCAGGAATAGTACGTTTGTCTAGAAAATCTTTAAACTCTTTCAGGAGTGCTTCAGCCTGCTTACTATATGGGCTAGGCGGGGAATTAACTCCTTCCTGGGGTGAGTGATAGCTTGTGGGTTTTTCTTCAGGTAAACAAACAATGCCGTCTCTCTTACTATGTTCATTCACTGCACTGGAGTTACCCCTCCCCCACTTGTCTCTGTCAGCAAGTGCTGGGTAAGTCAGTTCATTTGCAGGTGAAGGATTTTTAGACAGTAATTCAAACTTAGGACCTCCTAAAGCCTTCTGGCATATATCTCTAGCAAATATATCTGCTACGTCCTTGTAGCTAGCTTGCTTGCTAACTCTGTCAGCAGTTTGAGGAGAAAAGCAGGGTTTATCTGAATGAGCTTCTGGTTGCAGCCAACTGCCCTCATAAAACCTGGGTTTGCCCTGGGTTTTAAAATAAGCATTCACACAGTCTGGCTTCTCATAAAAGCTGTTATCAAAATTAAAGACACCCTGTACCTTGTGTTGAGGAATGCCTGAATGTTCTTTAGCAGTCTGCCATTCTTTCCACGGGTCAGCTCTCTGTTCCAAAAGCATAGGCTTTACCCCTGGGTCTCTCAGTGCCTCACCCTTCTCTGGCTCCCAGAAGGTTCTTCCATGCACTGAGTCTCCCTGGTACCTGCTTCTTGGCTTGCAGATGGGGAGCGTTTCTCCTTCAAAGTCAAAGGTTCTGGTATCTAAGGCTACTTCCTGCCTTCCAAGATGCTTCCTTTGTCTCTGCACTGCTCCGTCTCTAAAGCACACATCTGCTTCGTCTGTTTCCTGTATTTCCTTCCACCTCCTCGGTTTCTCGTTCCCTTTCTCCTTCTGTCTTCCTTCTTCCTTCTTCCTGTTTAACAAGCTGCCTCTGCTCTGGGGAACCCGCCTCCTGCTAGGGCGTGCCCAATCAGCAACTCTGCTTCTCCCCTCCCCCGAGGTGAGCTGTGTTAGCTGATTAGCCATGTGTTTGCCCTTAGCTGCAGTACCCGGACCTTCCACCGGGTCACCATCTGTTTCCATGGCTTCTGGCACTGCTACAGCGTCACAAACAACAATTGTGAAACGCGACGGAGGCGCCAGAGGAAGGCGTTGGGATCAGAGAGCGTGAAGGGAGTACGAAGAAGAAAATCACATATAGAAGCTAAGTACTCGATGATAGCTGGACACTGAATCGTTTGGGAGATAACACGATGGAAGTAACAGCATGGCTCTTCGAGTAATGAGAAAATGAGAGAAGAGCTCCACCCACTTTTATTATCACTAGAAATTTTCGTTGAAGGTCATTGATGCGATTAGGCACTAATGTTAGACACAGTGTGAGTCTGAAGATGAGTGCCAAAGAAGTCTGAGACCTTCAACGATAGTATAGTTAAATGTTTAAAGCAACCACATGAGATAACTAAAAGAGGATTTAGGTTCCATAGTGGTAGAATTGGGCGTTTTATATTACTAATAGGCAATGCCTTCCAGCATCTTATACACACCTGGTGCCTGGGGCAAGTAGAAGAAGAAAGGAGCCTGACACACTGCTGAATCCAGAAAAGAAAGCTCTCCTCTTTATTCCCTGCAGCCCCTCAGGTTCTTCTTCCTGGTTCTCCTCCTCTCACATAGTAGTTGCTTTTCCAGCTTTATGACACTCTCAATGTTTGCTTTCTCCTTCTTCTCTTTGTACATTGCGTTTGAGTAAACCTCCAGAAATAAGAGTTTACATTAAATAATAATGCATAACAAAATTGACAGGCAGATCATATTTGAATTTCAGATCACATTAATTACTGAAAATAGTTATTTTTCTATAATTGAAAATGAAAATTTAGACTTTTCTGTTTCCAAGCAGCCACATGAGCAGTATCTTAAGTCTGTGATATTATAGGGTTCACTGAACAAATCTGTCATACTTTCAGAGTGCCAGGCTGAGCTGTAAGGAACAACCCTAAACTTACACCATCAGTCTGGTGCTTTTCCAGTGAAATTTGGGGAGTAAAAATATCTCATTTATTTATAAACAGATTTTCATCTGTATTCATCTAATATCTACATTATCATTTCTGCTGACTTTGAAAAAAGTAGTTAGACATCGTCTGTAAATAATGACATTTTATGGAGAAGTTCCTGAAAACTTGTAACCAAATTGAATAGTAACAAGGCATATACAGGCCAAGATTTTCATCATTCAAAACAAACGTATGTTTTTGTTTTGTCATAATAGTGCACCTATGCACAGGTAAATTATTGATGAATCCACATATCTATGAATTTACAGGTGCAGAATTGATATACGCACACACTAGCAATTTTCACACATATTTAATATTTATGCATGCGAATGAATGCCCACATGAGCCTGAAATGCACAAGCTTAATAATAAGAGAGAAAGAAGCATCCTGCTTATCATACTGCAAATGTAAAGAAGGCTCCTACTTTCTCATATAAGTGCTTAGCACAGACAAAAAAATCAAATGCATGTCACCTATTCTATATGGGAGATTCCAAATCATCCTGCTAAACCAGTCCAGACAGATGGGTTGTGTTTCCCTACCAGCAGCTTGGTGGAGACAAAGAACCAATGAAAAGCCCAGTTTTCAATGTCATCACTCCTATGCCTCTATTCACCTCAGCAACCAGTGTCTCCTCAGCATTTCTTTGTCTCCAGCAGACTATGGATGGATTTTCTCCCTTCTGAAAGAAAATATGGAGGATATGAGAGGAACAGATTGCTTTAAAGCACTCATGAACGAGAACCTGTGGGTTTATCTCTCACTAGAGGATAACGTGGGAGGCTCCACTAGACTGCAGTCTTTTCGGTAGCCATAGGAAGAGGGAAAATTGGTTCATCTCCACATTCTACCCTGGATAAGAGCCTGTTGAGCAGCCAGAGATTAGAAGAATCTGGAAGTGTACAACTGTCTCATACAACTTCAAGGCCCGTCCCGCCTCCTCTGTTGCCCCCTGCTCTTTCCAGAAGATAGCAGAAGGCTCTCTGAAGGATCTGCCTGCCAGCCGCCTTAAGCACAGTGCTGGAAAGCCAGAGAAACAGTTCCTGGGGAGTAGAGCTGAACACAGCACAGCTTTTCAGCCTGGGGCCCTCAGGGGGTGACCAAGACTTGACCGTGTCACTGTCCTAGTTGGGGGCTCACAATTCTGTCTTCCTGGGACATAATTTGGAGTGGGCTACTGGTGATCATTGGTATGGTGTGGGGTTTCCACTATTTTCTTCACATGTTAGTAGCGTTTTTACCCAATGAGCTCCTGGAGTCTCGTAGTCCTAATACGTGTTCTGCCCAGGTGGCTCTAACAAGTGTTCCTTCCCTAGCATCTGTAGCACGTGTTGCACTAACGAGCGCAGATAATGCTTCTACTACTGATCACTTGTATAGGCTGCAAGGTGTACACAGCGCTGAACAGACACATGTAAAAGACAGTTCCTGCTCATCAGAGCTTATAATATAGTCAGGACAGACAACACAAACAGCTGAGTACAAGGAAATGTCAAGAAAAAAGGTAAGGAAACAGGTAGGAGTTGAAGTGGATCAGGATCTAAAAGTGGCCTCGGAGAGGTGGGTTTTCAGCCTGGATTTGAAAGGGACAGAGATGAAGACTGACGCACAGACTCAGTTAGTTTGTTCCCGGCATAAGGAGCAAAAAGGTGGAAGAATTTAAGTCTAGAGTTGGCAATAGTAGAGAAGGGCACAGATAAAAGGGATCTGCCAGAAGAGTGGAGATCCTGAAGAGGGATGTAGGGAGAGGTAACAGAGGAAAGGTAGTGAGGAGCAGCAGAATGAGTGCACTTATTGGTCCGTATGAGAAGTTTGAACTGGATGCGGAAACGGATAGAGAGTCAGTGAAGTGATTTGAGGAGAGGGGTTATATGAGCATAACGAGGCTGATAAGCGCAGCTGTTTTAAACAGATTGCAGGGGAGAGAGATAATGCAGAGGGAGATCAGCAAGTAGGAGGTTGCGATAGTCTAGACGGGAGGTGAGTAAAGAGTGGATAAGTGTCTTAGTAGTGTGTGTAGAAAGGAAGGGACAAATTTTGTCAATGTTATAGAGAAAGAAGTGACAAGTTTTAGCTATCTGTTGGATATGTGCAGAAAAAGAAGACCCCAAGTTTGCAAGCTGAGGAAACAGGGAGGAGTGTAATGTTATCCACAGAAATAGAGAAGTGGAGGAAGGGGGTTTAGGGGGAAAGATAAGGAGCTCAGTTTTGGCCATGTTCAGTTTCAAACGGTGGTGAGACATCCAGGCAGCAATGTCAGATAGGCAGGCAGAGATCCAGGCCTGGAATGCCGGCGAGATTTCTGTTGTAGAGAGATATATCGTACCAAGAGACAGGGTATTGAGTGAGGAAAGGAGTGGGCCCAAGACAGACCTCTGAGGTACACTGAGAGAGGGACAGCAGTGGAGGAAACCCTACCAGTACAAATGCTGAAAGTGTGATGGGAGAGATAAGAAGAGAACCAGAATAGTACAGAGCCCTTGAAACCAGGTGAGATCAAGGAGAAGGTGGTGGTCAACAGTGTCAACAGCAGCAGAGAGATAAAGAAGGATGAGGATCGAGTGAAGGCCTTTGATGTTTGCCAGCAGCAGGTCACTGGAGACTTTGGCAAGAGCTGTTTCAGTAGAATGTAAAGGACGAAAGACAGATTTCAGTGAATCAAAAAGGGCTTGAGAGGAGAGAAAATCAAGACAATGGCGGCGAATTGCACGTTCATGTAGTTTAGAAATAAAGGGGAGGAGAGAGATGGGTTGATAATTAGAAGGACAGGTAGGGTCAAATGAGGGTTTCTTGAGGAGAGGTCTGACTACAACATGCTTGAAAGCTGCAGGAATAGTTACAGTGGAGAGCAAGAGGTTAAGAATGTGAGAGATGGAGGGATGACAATGGAAGAGATGGAGCTTAGAAGACAGGTGGGAATAGGATCAGAAGAGCAAGTAGTGAGGTTGGAGGAGGAAAGAAGATGTGTGATTTCCTCCTCAGAGATCTTAGGACAGGAAGAAAGGGTGGTACACTGCAGTAAAAGCGCAGTTAACGTGTACCACAGTAAAAATGCAGTTACTGTGCACCTTCGGGCCGCCACAGCCTTAGCGCGTGCTGTTGTCATGCCTTAATTTTCTATGTCTTCTTCCAGGAAACGTTATTTGACCTGTGGCAAGCGAGGTGCCTCATCTCTTCTTGCATGACAGCTTCTGAGTTGTCCATGGAGGGCCTGTTCTGCCTTTCTCAGCTGGGAGATGCAGTTAGTCTGACCATGCTTGCCCCAGGGTAGAACGTGACGGATTGTGCTATGGGTAAGGATATCCAGCCAGCTGGAGGGCCCAACAAATGGGCTATGAGCCACTTCTTATCCTCTAGAGGATTTGTGGTGGCAGTGTCCCCTATATTGGGAAGTCTTTTCTGAGAGGTGAATTTCTGGACTCCGGATTGTCCTACCCGGAATTCTTTTCCTTTTTACAGCAGGCCTCGTCCTTCTGGCATGGAAATTCAGACCCTGTGGTCTCTGGGCGCCTCCAGACCCAGTCTCATGCAGGGCAGGTAGACAGTGGAAGCACTGTTTGATTGCCTTTGTCTAAGTGTCCCTGACGTTGGGCGCCCCTTGGAGATGGGGAACAGCTGGGAACTATCCGAGATTGTGACTATGACTTGGATTCAGATGGTTCGGTACTAGGCTCTATCGTGGATGTAGAAGTACTCCCTCCTTCAGAAGATCATGAGGAGGCTGGTGAAATCTGCCTGTTCCAAAAGGAAGAGCTATTGGCTTTGATTGCCAGGGTCTCATCTGCCTTGAACATGACAGATGCTTCTGGCACAGAGCAGGAGCAGAAGGTACACCCGCTCCTTCAAGGGATGCAAAAATCCACTACTGTCTTCCTGTTCCCGAATATGATCAAGGATATAATGCAGAGTGGGACTCTCTTAACTCCCTGCCTAAAGGGTTAATGATCTATGAGAAGATCTCCACTGTCCCGGAGGAGGAGTGCGTTGAGTGGTTTGATATTCCCAAGGTGGATACGCAGGTCACGGCAGTCACCAAATGAACCACCATGTCTAGGGATGATGGATCAGCCTTAAAGGATTTTCTGGACCATAAGGTGGTTTCATTGTTGAGGAGCCAGTCTGCTGCAGTGGCGGCTATTCTGCAGCTGGAGATAGGTAATAGCCTGATATCTAGAGCCCTGATCTGATGAATTCAGTCTCTTCTGCCAGATGATACTACCCCTCCTTGGAGTCTGCTGTGGCCTTCCTTTCTGTTGCAACATTTGGCGGCCAGGGATGGTGCCCTGACAACTGTATCATGGCGCTGGATTTAGCTCCCGCACTGGATCAATCTTTCAAAGCTCAGTTGGCCCCACTGGCTTTTCAGGGGCAGCTTCGGTTTGGGGCCCATTTGGAGAAACTGGTGGAGGATCTGGGTAAGACAAAAACTTACCGCCTTCCGAAAGACAAGCCTAAGGAGTCTGTAAAGTGGGATGGGACCGCTTCTCATCAGTCTCTGCCCATCCACCGAGAGCATCTTGGTTGGATTCTCGAGGGTCCTGGGACACTGGTTCTCAGTTTTTATATGGAGCGCGTAGGCATAGAGACTTGGTCACCTGAGGGAGGAGGACCCTGGGCTATGGAGGTTGGGGGCCCATTCCCTGATTCCTCCAGTTGCAGGCAGGCTTCGCCTTTTCTTTCAGAAATGGGGCTGGGTTACCAAGGCTCACTGGATGCTAGATACCATTCAGTTCGGCTAACATAAGAACAGATATGCCATACTGGGTCAAAACAAGGCCCATCAAGCCCAGTATCCTGTTTCCAACAGTGGTCAATCTAGGTCATAAGTACCTAGCAGTTTCCCCAAAAGACACAGGTTCCACAATGCTTATATTGGGTCAAGCAGTGATATCCCGGGTCCATTTTAATAATGGGTTATGGACCTTTCCTCTAGGAAATGGTCCAACCCTTTTTTAAACCCAGCTACACTAACAGCTTTTATTACATCCTCTGGTAACAAATTCCAGAGTTTGATTATACGTTGAGTGAAAAAATATTTTCTCTTATTAGTCTTAAATAGTTTACCCTGTAGCTTCATTGCATGTTCCCTAGTCTTTCTATATTCTGATGATGTAAACAATCGATCTACGTTTACCCGTTCCACTCCATTCATTAATTTATAGACCTCTATTATATCTCCCCTCAGCCATCTTTTTTCCAGGTTGAAGAGCCCTAACATTTTAAGCCTCTCTTCATAGGGGTATCCTTCCATCCTATTTTGGTTGCTCTTCTCTGTACCTTTTCTAATAACGCTACATCCTTTTTAAGATACAGTGACCAGAATTGTACACAATACTCAAGGTGCGGTCGCACCATGGAACAATAAAGAGGCATTATAATATCCTTTGTTTTATTTTCCATTCCTTTCCTTATGATACCTAGCATTCTATTTGCTCTCTTGGCCGCCGCTGCACACTGGGTGGAGGGTTTTAACATGTTATCCACGATGACACCTAAATCTTTTTCCTCGGTGGTGGTTCCTAATGTGTAACCTTGCATCGTGTAACCATAGTTTGGGTTTTTCTTTCCTAGGTGCATAACTTTGCATTTGTCCGCATTAAATTTCATCTGCCATTTTGATGCCCAGTCTTCCAATTTATCAAGATCCTCTTGCAATTTTCCACAATCCTCATGGATTCTAACAACTTTAAATAGTTATGTGTCATCTGCAAATTTGATAGCCTCACTCGTTATTCCCATTTCCAGGTCATTTATGAATATGTTAAAAAGCGGCAGACCCAGCACAGATCCTTGGGGTACTCCACTATTCACCTTTCTCCATTGGGAAAATTGGCCATATAGCTCTACCCCCTGCTTTTTATCTTTTAACCAGTTCCTGATCCACAATAGCACACTGCCTCCTATCCCATGACCTTTTAGTTTTGCCAAAGTATTTGATGAGGGACCTTGTCAAAGGCTTTCTAAAAGTCCAGATACACTATATCAGCTGACTCACCTTTCTCACACCTTCAAAAAAAAACATAACAGATTAGTAAGACACGATCTTCCTTGTCTAAAGCAATGTTGGCTGTCTCCCATAAAGCCATGACTTTCTACATGTTCAGTAATTTTGTTCTTTATGATGATTTCTACCATTTTTCCCGGGACTGACATCAGGCTCACCAGTCTATAGTTTCTCGGATCACCCCTGGAACCCTTTTTAAAAATTGGTGTTACATTGGCCATCCTCCAGTCCTCAGGTATTACAGATGATTTTAATGATAGTTCACAGATTACTAGTAGCAGGTTCGCAATCTCATATTTCAGTTCTTTAAACACCCTTGGATGTACAGGGTGGCCCAAAAAAAGTGAGAACATCTCGTAGCATATAAGTTATTTAAAAATTCAAAAAGACAGATGTAAAAGATTGACAAATTTAAAAAAAAAGATGGCGACCGGAAATTGTCGAAATAAAGACGTTATATAGCTAAAAAAGGTAAATAAGTAAACTATTTAAGCTTTTAATTTATGAGATGTTCTCACTTTTTTTGGGCCACCCTTATATCATCCAGTCCAGGTGATTTGTTACTCTTCAGTTTACCAAGTAGTTGTAATACATCTTTCTGGTGTATCGATATTTGTTTCAATTCTTCTGCAGTATCATCTTTAAATACCACTTCAGTCATGGGTAACATCCTCTACATCTTCCTCTGTAAAGACTGAAGCAAAGAATTTATTTAGTGTCTCCACTAGTGTCTTGTCCCCTATTAGTGCCCCTTTTATCCCTCTATCATCTAATGGTCCAACTGACTCTCTCACAGGTCTTTTTGCTATGAATGTACTTGAAAAGTTCTTTATTAGTGTTTTTGCTTCCACAGCAAGCTTCTTCTCAAATTCTCTCTTTGCCTGGCCTTATCAATGCCTTGCATCTAACTTGCCAGTGCTTGTGCTGTTTCCAGTTTTTGTCATTTGGTTCTTTTTTTCCATTTCCTGAAAGATGCTTTTTTGGCAACAACAGCCTCTCTGACCTCACCTTTAAACCATGTTGGCAGTTTTTTGGACTTCCTTCCACTTTTCTTAAAGCGTGGAATACAGCTGGTCTGGGCTTCCAAGATAGTATTTTTAAACAACACCCAAGCTTGAGGTAAGTCTTTAACCTTTGCAACTGCTCCTTTTAGTTTTTTCTTAGCTATTTTCCTCATTTTATCATAGTTCCCTTTCGAAAGTTAAAAGATAGTACTATGGATTTCCTTACCATCCCTCCTCTATTAATTAAATCAAACACAATCATGCTATGATCACTATTGCCAAGTGGCCCCAACACCCTTGTCTCTTGAACCAGACCTGGTGTTCCACTAAGGACTAGGTCCAAAATGGCTTCCCCTCTGTTTGGTTCATGAACAAGCTGCTCTAAGCTTAAAGTAGTCATTTCTTTCATCTCAAAACTTTATCTCCCTAGCATGTCCTGCCATGACTCTGACCCAGTCAATACTGGGGTAACTGACATCACCCATTATTATTATTGTGCTGTAACTTTTGTTAGCTTCCCTGATTTCATACTTTGGACACCTCTTGCAAAGTCAGAAATTCTTAGAGAAAGACATCATGCTTGGCAAGGTTGAAGGTTAACGCAAAAGAGGAAGGCCAGTAATGAGATGGATTGATTCAATAACAGCAGCTATGGATGCCACTCTATCAACAATGAGCCACCAGACTGAAGACCAAACATAGTTTAGGACAGCTATCCAGAGGGTCTCCATGAGTCGACACTGACTCGATGGCCCTTAACAGCAACATGCCTAGGCAGGCCTGAAACTACAAGGTAAAGGAAGAATATATTTTAATGATCGATGCTACAAACATAAAACAAGGGTATAATTTAGATAATGCTTTAAAAAACCATGCATAAATATCAAGAATGATCTAAATTATACCCTTGTTTTTAATTTTAAAATTGATAAAAATCTGTCTTAAAACTATATTGTAATGTTGATCATTAGACCGGCTTGAGTAAACGCTGCATATTAATAAATAGGAAAATTATATCATGTCGATTCAAAACGATTCATAATTTAAGTGTTTATGTATTAGAACATACAGGTATGTTTGTACCATATTATTTGCCACACACCCCTGTTTAATGAGTGTTTCTATAGTACATATAATTTAAGTGTTGATGGATTTTTATATATTTCAATTAATAATTCATTCATTTACATGTTTTTATTTATTTATTTATTTATTGTTATTATTTGTATAATTCGTATGTTGAATGATGTTTTTAGGCTCCTGTTGAGTGAGTTTTTTCATAGTTCATATAATTTAAATGTTTATGTATTTATGATTTTTATGGCTTTATATATTTTAATTAATAATTCATTCATTTACATTTGTTTATTGTTATTACTTTTATAATTCGTATGTTAAATGATATTTTTAGGCTCCGATTCAATGATAGTGCTGTACATGTATGTGATTTTAATCAAGCAATAATTTTTAATTTGTGATATGTTCATTTGAATGGTGTTTATCATTTCATTCCTATTATTATATATTTTTTATATTTTATTAGTTTTTTAATATATATGTTTTTATTATTGTATTTGTACTTTTTAGCCATCATGGCCCCTGAAAAAGGCACCACGAAACACGGCCTGTGTTGGGCCAATGGCTGGAATCGATCATTAAAATAAATTCTTCCTTTGCTATCCACAGTTTGTACTGGGTTGGTTTGTTGCACGTGGATTGTGCTTTTTTGTTGGACGTATCCTGAAACTAGAAGGTAACATCCAGACTTGCAATTTCCGCAACATGACGGTGTTGTCAGCACTCCTAATGTCAACCGGCATGGATAGGTGATCTCAATATACCGGATGTTGATGGGATATCCCTGCTATGGTGTCATCTAGAGATCCTGGATTCTCTACGAGAAGAAAGGTTCTAGCAACTAGTAAAGGAACACTCATAAGGGGGCCATGCTGGACCTGGTGCATACAGATAGGGAGAGTTACAGTGAGTGATCATCTCACATCCAATGATCACCGGATGGTGTTGTTCAGTATTAAGACAAGGGTTGAGATAGTTCATTCAAAAGTGAGGGTCCTGGACTTTAGGAAAATTAATTTTGTCAACATAGAACAATACCTCAAGAAGTCTTTAGCAGGATGGGAACAGCTGGAGGATGTGACAAAACTGAAAGAAGATATTTTAAGGGTAACAAATCTTTTTCTTAGAAAAATAAATAATTGTAAAAGGAAGAGGAGGCCATTATGGTTCTTAAAGAGGTGGCTGAATGGGTGAGGAAAAAGAAGGCATCCTTTATAAATACAAGAAAAAACAGAAAGAGGAAGACAAGCATCAATATTTGAAAAAGCAAAGACACTAGTCAGCCAATGCTGTAAAGAGGGGGGACAAAACATTTTTTCAGATATATTTGTGAGAGGAAGTGCAAAAGTGCTAATGTTAGACTCAAGGGTGAAAGGGAGGAATATGTAGTAGCTGATGAGGATAAAGCAGAATTGTTCAATAAAAATTTCTGACCTGTGTTTACAGATGAAGAGCTAAGAGCAGGACCTCAGGAAACACCCAAAATGGGAACAGAAATGAGGTGAATCTTGAATTATTTTCAAAACACTGTCTTTATAAGGAGCTAGTTAAATTAAAAGTAGGCAAAGTGATGGGACCAGATGGGATACTACTGAGAGTATTGAAGGAGCTTAGGGAAGTTCTGGCAGCTCCGCTGACTGACTTGTTTGGTGCTTCTGTAGAGTTGGGAGAGGTCCCAGAGGACTGGATAAGGATATATGTGGTCTCACTGCACCAAAGAGGAGTAAGGATGAGGTTGGAAACTATAGACCAGTTAGTTTGACTTTTCTGGTGAATAAATTAATGGAAATGTGGCTAAAACAGAGGATAGTAAGGCTTCTGGAATCCAGTGAATTGCCAGATCAGGCAGCATGATTTTACTAGAGGCAGGTCTTGACAGACAAATCTGATTAATTTCTTTGACCGGGTGACTAGAGATTTGGACAGAGGGAAAGCACCAGATGTGGTGTACTTAGATTTCAGTAAAGCCTTTGACACTGTTACACACAGGTGACTTATAAATGGAGCACCATAGGGATGGACCCTAAAGTGACCCACTGGATTAGAAACTGTTTGACTGGGAGGCAACAAAGGCTACAGGTAAATGAAGAAGGATATCACCAGTGGAGAAGGATGTCACCAGTGGTGTGCTGCTGGGATCAGTGCTTGGTTTGATTCTTTTTAACATTTTAGTGATACTGCTGAAGCGCTTTTGGTAACGTCTGTCTCTCTGTGGACAATATCAAAATCTGCAATAGGATGGATATACAGGAAGGTATAGAAAACATGAAAAGGGATCTAGTGACGCTTGAAGAATGGTTGAGAATGTGGTAGCTGAGATTTAATGCTAAAAAATGCAGAGTCAGGCATTTGGACCGCAAAAATCCAAGGGAGTGGTACAATTTAGGGAGTGAAGTACTTCTGTCTATGAAAGAAGAGTCGGACCTGGCAGTGATTGTCTCTGAGGATCTTAAAGTGGCTAAATGGGTACAGAAGGCGATGGTAAAAGCCAGAAGGATGCTTGGGTGCATAGGAAGAGGAATGGCCAGCAGGAAGAAGGAGGTGATAGTGCCTCTGTATAAGTCTCTGGTGCAACCTCATTTGGAGTAAAGTGTGCAATTCTGGAGACTACACCTTCAAAAAGATATAAACAGAATGGAGTTGGTTCAGAGGGTGGCTACCAAAATGGTCAGTGGTCTTCAACATAATGCATATGGGGACAAACTTAAAGATCTCAATATGTATACTTTGGAAGAAAAGCGGGAGAGAGAAGATAGTGAGACGTTTAAATACCTTCAGATCATAAGTGCAGAGGAGGAGAGCCTCTTTCAACTAAAAGGAAACTCTGTATTGAGGAGGCACAGGATGGAGGAGGAATTTGAGGAAATATTTCTTTACAGAAAGAGTGGTAGATGCATGGAATAGTCTCCCAGTGGAGGTGGTAGAGATAAGGATTATATTTGAATTCAAAAAAGCATGGGGCAAACACAGAGGATCTGTAAGGGAACGAAGGGGACTGTAAAGGAGCATTACTCATCTGTACTCTATAATATCTCCTATTACCCAGTACAGTATTTATTATTACTCACCTGAGTATGAGTCAGTAACTGCTTTTTGTCCAGACTCCTGAAGATTCCAGACACTCGGCTCTTCCTCTTGTTTAATCCTTGATAATATATCAAGATTGATCCTTTCATAGCCTGTTTTCAGGAACAAACATGAAAAATGAGTTATATTTCCCATATATTCACTGAAAAATACACAGCAGTAGCTCTCAGAGAGAAAAAATGATAGGGGAGCAGACGGAGGATCTACTAATATTATCTATCATAAATTAGAGGGATCTGGGGGTTATTACAGTGCTGTACCTAGGCTGATGCCAGTGGTGCGGCCACACAGAGTGCAAAAATGTAGGGGCACATTTGGACCCAGCCTGGAAGTACATACATGCCGCCATCAGAAGCAAGGACTGGAACTGTTGGGAAATTTGGCTCAGGTCTGCTTTATATGTTGGCTTTATATGACTGCACCCTTGCCTGGTGAAACTACACAGCATATGGAAGGCACAAAAGACAAGCATGTGGGCTATAAGAGAGTATATGCAGTATATGCGGCCTGCTATGGAGGAGTCTGGGTAACCATATTTTGTATAGGAGTGTGCAAAATATTGAGCCTAGCAATATTGGAGCCTAGCAAGAAAATACAGGCCCAGCTAGGAATTCAAAGAATTCAAACTAATGAGCACAAATACTCTTGCCCTGAAGGTTTCAATTAGTGCCAGGAGATGAAAAAATACAGGAAGGGGCAGAGGTCACAGGCCATGCATAGATAAGCAGACCTTGATAAGCAGATCCAGATGTATAAACATAAGAGGGTCCTGGGGAAGAGCTTTGCAGGAAGCCTGCAAACACCTAAGAATTTATGCTGAATTCGCTGAAACTATCTGAAATTTGGTCCAGAAGATGGGAATACCGTCCTGAGTGATGTCGAGAGAGATTTGGATACCCTAGGAAGACTCCAGTGGGTGAGTACTGTGTTTCCTGTCTACAAACTAGGACGAAAGATTTACCCAGGTTCGATTGGTGGGTGAGTACCAAATTTACACATATGAACATGTATTTTATGTAATTACTGCTTTTCTGTGTAGAAATTGTTAGGTTTGCTGTGTAGAAATTGTTAGTGAAGTGTTTGTATTTAGTTGTACATATTAGGAAAAGACAGTTTTGCCCAGACATTAGGTCTTTATATCTCCAGGATTGATTGATGTATGCTTGAGACTGTACGTACATTGGTGCGAAGCGACTGTGTGTCCCTATCCACGGTTCCATACCCCCATCACTGCGAGGGGATTGGCTGGGTTTGGACGAAGCGCGAGGATTGTGTGTCTGTATAAATCCTGGATTTGTAACTTTGCGCCTCTATAAATACTGAGGTTTGAATTTCCATCTGTAAAAGCGCAGTTAATAGCCCCTCTGTAAATAAAGAGGTTTGCTCTCTATCTGTAAAAGGCAATTGTTATTAATACCTTGCCCCAGCGTCCCCAAAAAGTGAAATCACCAGGTCTACACAACTTATAGAAAGAGGGACAGTTTTGATAATATTTCAAAGAAAATCCAAGGAGGGCGTAGATGCTGCCAAAGGGACTGAGTCCAGTCCCAACCCCATAGATTGCCTTGTTAAACAGAACCCCCTGCTGGAAGCCTCGATAAAAAATTGTTCTAAACAATGGGAAAAATGGATGAAGAAGACACCCTCCCTTGCCTGGCCAGCAGGGGGGGGTCGTTCGATCCGCTCATTTTGACCAAAATTAGGGATCACATACTATTCAGTAAATGTGGTAAAGCCCAATTGGAAAATTTGAGACATATCTTTATCTTTATTTTTCTTTATTAGCAGGCTTGATATATCGCCCAAACCTGGGTATCAGGGCAGTGTACAAACAAACAAAAGCAGGCTGCTTGAAAATAAAGAAAGAAAAGAACGCCATTCAATTGACAGGAAAGCAACAGAGGAATACAGATAAAAAGACAGAGAGAGATAGAAGGCATAGACACATAAGACAGAACACTAAGAGGGAGGACGAGGGGAGGGGGCGAAAGGGTTATATGATGTCAGGACCATTGCAACTGTCGGGTCGAGGTCATGTGGATGCAGGCAGGTCCAGAGCCTTTGCCATCTGCTCCTGTCCCTCCACCTCCCTATTGGGTGTCAGAAAGTAAAACCTTGGCAGCCATTGGTTACTCTGACCCCGTCATACTTCCCAAACCCACACTAAAACCCAAATCTATTCACCCCGCAGCATCAGATTCTGCTTTATCGACAGCTCTTAACGATGCTGCAGAAGAGGGTAGTGGTATGTGGGCTAAGATTGAGGGACATGTAAATTTGCAGCAATGTGGTCCCCTCCCTCTGATTATAGTGAATACGAAGAGGCTAAAGCCCTCTTATTGGAAGCTCAAGCTAAATTGACGACCGATTCCAAACTGCTGGCTGAACAAGAGAAACACATAGCTGAGGAAACTGCCAAATTGCAGCTTAATTATACTATATGGCAAAATCAGCGCCAACAAACAGATACTGCTGACATCCTTAGACTTGATGAATGTCTTAAGGATAAACGTAAAGAGGAAAAACTAATGGAAGCAGCAGCAGCCCCACTGCCGCTGCAAGAACACATACAAAAATATAAACCAGGGGTGCGAAACCTGCATGCTCATACAAGTCCTAAATGGCAGGGACCCCAAACTCGCTCACGGACAGCTGAAAAGCATGACTGGGATGAGAATGAGGAAGCTGAGCAGAGCATCCTCGACCTGACCATGGTTGCCCAACAGAAAAGACAGGATATTTTGACTTTTAATACTGAACAGGAAGGTGGTAATGGTTACTATGTGTACCCATGGTCCTCCAATATGTATGGATGGACCAAGGCGAATCAGTCTCAAATGCTGCAGTGGCCGCCTGATGGGTCACTAGATACAACCCACCTGAATACAGCCAGATTATGCATTTGAGGTGGATCCGGTGATCCTAGGTGGGACATGACTTATATGGAAGCAGGTCTTAGGGTTTGGGAGAAGTATGAGAATCAGAACGCTACTAAACAGCTTCTATTCCCAATAATCCACACAAATGAAGGAAAAACTAAATATATACCATGGAATTTTACTGATATGGCCAGTATAGCTAGTAGTCTACCTCCTCTCAGTAGAGGAGGAGAGACATGGATTCAAAAATTTGAAAGAATTACGGCCGGATATAATTTGGCTTTGGGAGATATCAAAGCTTTATTGGCCAAAATTCTGGGAAACAGTGCGACAAATCAAGTGTTCGCCACTGCAGAGTTATCCCAGGTGAAGGTCACAGTTAACACTTATGACGGTGCTTCCTTCAACGAGTATCGTCCTCGTATTTGGGACGCCCTTAGGGAGATGTACCCTACTCAGCGCAGTTTGACTCCTCTCACTACTATGAGATTCCAAATAGGTGAGGATATCAGTGCATATCTTGCACGATTTCAAGACTTATGGGAAGCACAAATGGGGGTACCATACGATGATGTTTGTATGAGACCCGTGTTTTTCCAGGCCCTGTGTAACACATTACCCCCACTCGTGACTGCAAAATTAAAGTCTGTAGTAGAGTCCGAGAAGTGGCCTAAACAACAGGCCCATATTTTGCATTATATTCGGTCTCTAGAGGAAGATACCCTGAAACGTGAGAAGGATTTGAAGCAGGCCCAAGCACGCTTGTTAAACCTTCAACTTAAAGGATTACAAGAAATTAAATATTACCAATCCGCCGTCAAAACACATCATGACAAATCTAATGATGAACTTATCAGACAACTAAAACAGAAAATTAGGGAACAGCAGGAGAAAATTGATGACATGGAATATCTGGATCCTTATGAGGATGATGTTCCAGACCCCCGTGATGAGGTATGGGATAGAGATAAGGAGCGCATTTACTATAACGTAGCCCAATGACCCCGTTATTCTCAGCCACAGCGTCGAGGTCCCTCTTACCAGCAAAATAATCGTACTCCTGCCCCACAGTGTTGGAACTGTGGTGGTTACGGTCATTTTCAGCGCTCATGCCGTGCCCAGCGCAGAAATGAGAACTTTGACTGGAGGCGTTTTCCCTTGTGGACACCTCCCCGGGATTCTGGACCCACACCCCAACAATGACTGGGAATCTATATCTTGCAGGCGAGGCTCACATATCAGGAACCTCTGATCACGGTATACCTTAATGATGAGCCCACAGAAATGTTACTTGATACAGGAGCCACTTCCTCTGTACTAACTGCTTTACCACAGAGATGTCAGCTTAGTAAAAAGAAAATGACTACTACTGGTTTTGATGGTAGACCCCTTACATCTTACATGACTACCCCTATTTGTTTAAGAATAAGAGATCAGCAGATTTCTCATTCTTTTCTGTTTGCCCCACATTGCCCAGTGAATATGATGGGTAGGGACTTATTGGTGAAATTACAGGTTGAATTCACCTATGGTCCGCTGGGAGAAAAAGGTCCTGAGCGGTCACTGCTCCTCAGCCCCTATGGCCGGGTTAAATCACATCTGCCTGTTACCATTCATATCAAACCTGGTTGTAAACCACCAAAGATTCCACAGTATCCTCTCCAACCAGAGGCCCTGCAGGGATCTCGCCAGGAGATTCAGGAGCTGTTACAGCACGGAATCATTGAACTCAGTAACTCACCATACAACACCCCACTATTCCCTGTGAAAAAGCCTAATGGGAAGTGGCGAATAGTTCATGACTTACGTGCACTTAACAGTGTTGTTGAACCACAGTTTCCAGTAGTCTCAAACCCTGCCACATTGCTGACGACTACCTTGTACAAGTATCATACTGTTCTGGACCTTTCCCATGCTTTCTTTGGGATTGTTGTAGAGCCTACATCTAGATGCTTTCTGGCATTTATTTTTGAGGGTCAGCATTACCAGTGGACCAGGTTACCCCAGGGGTACGTGGAAAGTCTCTCCATATTCTCTCAAGCACTAGTTGCTGATTTACAATCATTCAGGGCAGAACTGCCCAGCAATGTGTCTTTGTTACAGTATGTAGATGACTTACTGCTTTCCACAGCTGAGGCTGCAACAAACCTGGCCCTCACATATAAACTTGTTTGTTATCTTTTGGAAAGTGGTTTCCAGATTAACATGGCCAAGGCACAGATCTGCCAAACTGAAGTCACTTTTCTGGGTTTCCTAGTAGGAGACGGGATGCTGTCCCTGACAGAGAAAACTAGACAACACTGCCTGCAATTACAGATGCCCACCACTGTAAAGCAATTGTGATCTCTGCTCGGCATGATAAACTTCTGCCGTAATTGGATCCCAGGTCACAGTTAACGCACACATCCCTTTCACAAATATTTGAAAGGGGGGGTTAAGGGGTCCACTGCCATTAGCCTGTCAGCCCCTGACCAGATTTTGCTTCAGTCTCTTTTGTCTGATGTATCGCACACACCAAGTCTCTGTCTCCCTGACTATTCGAAGGAAATGTTTCTCATTAGCTTCCACAGACATCACACGTGGGCAGCTGTGGTTTACCAGGATGATGGTAAAATTGTGTCTTACTTGTCAGGATCTTTTTCTGTTACAGAAATAGTTCTGCCTGATGTTAAGAGAGGGGTAGTGGCCACCAGTGAGGCAGTCAGGAAGACCTATAACACCTTCCATCCCTTGCAACTCACTGTGTATTGCTCCGGTGATGTAGAGGCATTGTTATGCAGTAATACTCTCCACTTTACCCCACACCAGGTGCACCAGCTCTGTGCTGCTCTTCTACACAGTCACATCCTCATCAAGCCATTTCCTGCAGGTCATCCTTTTGGCTACTTACAGAATTTAGTTTCTGTTACTGTTGGTGAGGAAGGGGACAAGGTCCCCACTTTTTCTTTCGCAGATAATATTTTGCCTTTTCACGAAATGCCCCCTAATTCTGAAGTCTGGTTCACTGACGGTTCTGAGACGTCACTATGTTCTGGTTTCAGTACAGTACAGATATCTCCTTCTGGTGACATTCTGGATGTTCTGCAATATCAGTTGCCGAGTACTTACAGCGCCCAAGGTGCTGAACTCTGTGCAATTTTGGCAGTCTTGCTGCATCAGGAAAAACAGAACATTATCATATTCACTGACTCCCATTATGCAGCACGAGTACTGACAGTACTCCACCAAAAATGGTCACAAAGAGGTTTCATTACCTCTTCAGCCAGTGCAATCTCACATCTTGATGAGATATATCAGATTTATGAGTGCCTAGAGAAACGTAGACTTAACAATTTATTTCTGTGCTGTGAATGGGTCCCTGGACACACACAAGGGGACTCCTTCCGCCAAATGGGCAATGCCCTGGCAGATCAGTTCGCAAAAGAAGTAACCAGCACTGCTCCCCTGACCTTACCAGTCACCCGGTCGAAAACCTATCTGGTACCTGACCTAACTGACTATCAGAAGGATGCTGTTTCTTATGAGATAGGAAACTGGGAGAGGCTGGGTTGCTCCCAAATTAAGAAAGTGTGGGTACATCCATCTGGGAAACTTTGTATCTGTTTGGTGGCATTGAAACATTTAACAGATCTCATACATGATGTCTATCATTCCAGTGCTGCACATATCCACGGGATGCTAGAGGACACTTTTTGGTGTCCACACATGAAAAATCGTATTCAGGAATTAGTAGCTAAATGTCCCATGTGTATCCTGAACTCTCAGCCAGGGGGAAAAGCCATAGCCAAAGGTCACCTTCCGGTTTTGAGTGGTCCTTTCGAATCCTGGTATGTGGACTTCACTGACATGATCCATAGATGTGCTCAGAAACAGTACCTTTTAGTGTGGGTTTGCCCTTGGTCTAAATGGATTGAGGCTTTCCCCTGCAATAAAGAGACTGCTGAAGAAGTAGTAGAGGTTCTGCAAACACAAATAATACCCCGATTTGGCATTCCTAAAATCATATATTCTGACAATGGCTCCCATTTTCGTAATGCCCTTGTATCTGCACTCACTCAGCATCTCCCTGTTCAGTGGAAATATGTTTCTGTGTATAAGCCTACTTCTAATGGTCTTGTTGAACGTTGCAATGGCATTTTGAAAACTCAACTCAGAAAGATTTGCGCTTCTGGTCACATGACCTGGCTACAAGCATTACCAATGTGCCTGTTTCAGCTGCGTAATAGCCCGATCAAGCGATTACATCTGACACCTCATGAAATGGCCACTGGCCGGCGCATGCACACAACTAGCTTGCCACAGCCTCTGGTTCCGATTCATGATAGTCTCTCCTCTTACCTTGCAGGACTCCGGATTGTGCTTCAAGAAATTGCTGATCGTGTAGTAGTCATACAGTTTGTGTCCAGTCCATCCTTGTTACCTTGCTTTCCTGTAGGGACTACTGTCTATAAAAGAAACTGTGCTCGTGCATCCTGGGACTGCCCTACCTTTTCAGGACCCCACATTGTCACTGCTGCTTCCCCCTTCGCTGCCAGACTGAATGATACTGATACTTGGGTGCATGTCAGCCATCTAAAAGCATCTCCAGCTGTCCCATCTGATTAATCAGTTTTATTTCCCTACAGAACTCACGTGTTCTCACCACAGTGCTGCGTTATTAGTACCAAAGATGATCGCTGTCAAGCCTACTCCGTGGGCGTCCTTGTGCCTCCTTCTGGGAATCTCTGTCATAATCGTGCTCCTTATTGAGTGTTTACATCCAGATGGACAGCTAGCTTTGTTTCTCCAGGGACGGAACCAGACTAACCAGACGATATCTCGAGCACCCCGGGCTTTACCTGGAGGCTCTTTGAACTTGTGGAAGCAATCAGTATTACACATTGTTTCCCTGATTAACATTGCAGACTGCATTATTTGTACCCCTTTACCAAAGGGTGTATCATATGCTCCGGTACATGTTTCAAAGGTTCCCTTAAATGAGTATGCAGGACAGCTTGCTTGTGTAGATAATAATAATTTTTCTGCCAGTTGTTATGAAGCTTTTAATTGTTCCCAGACGTGGCATGCGATGAATATGATACATGACCCTTTGCGTGTATATATTGACCCGAATATGATATTTGATCTATGTTTGATAAAAAATGTATCCATTGCTTTTTCAGACAGGTGTAACCTGTCATATAATGTGATTAATGGGTCCTTTCATTTTGCTAGTAATTCCGTCATGATAAAGTGGTATAATCAAACCAGTAATATGGATTTTTCCAAGATGCAAAATTATTGGAGAAATATTACGGAGAATCCGTTGGTGCTTAATGGATCTGACTTCCGCTGGTATGTGGGGGTTGGTCCCATTTACCATGATGGTTCAGCTGTGCTGACAACGGGTTCTCAGAATGAATCTCCATATACTTCATGCTATCTCCCAATGTCCAGTTTCAGGAGGGATCTTACCTCATCCACCATGGGAAAATCTTCTGTTAAGTGGTTTGATGGGCATCATATGAGTCGCATATGGACACCTGCCACAAACCTCTTTGCTGTAGGGGGTCATTATTGGTTGTGTGGGGAAACTCTATATCAGGTAGTTAACCTCTCCCTATTACCCTGTGCTTTGGTCAAAGTTTCTTCTTTTTCTGTCTTGATACCTCTTAACGTTACCCATCGTTCTTCTCGCTCCACCCTGCATAGATTAAAACATAGCTCCTCAGCTTATGCTAGTCCCTGGGATTCCTCTATAGCCGAGGATGATGCCATTCAAGCCTCATTCGAGTATATCAATTCCACTTATCCCATGACTAAAACTCGTTTGGATGCCCTTAGCGCAACTGCCTGGATTCCCCTTGCCACCCCCGCCCTTACTGCTGAACTAGGTATGGCTGTACAGCGATTGCAATGTTTGTTGCATATTCAAATGAAAGCTGTTACCGAGTCTATCTCACGCCTAGCTGAGTCCCTTGAGCAAAATACACAAATGACTCTGCAGAATAGGCAAGCTTTGGATTTACTTTTGGCTGCTGAAGCCGGCACATGCACTTTCATTAATGCTACAAACTGTTGTACTGTCATCGCTAACCATACCATTTTTGTCCTTGATGCTATGAACAAGATAAAGCATCTTTCTGAGTTACATATTGATGACTTTAAGGGTGGACTTTAACTTGACAATATTTGGGGTAGTGTTGCTTCATGGTTTGCTAGTTTAGGAGTAGGACTTAAAGCCTTCTTTATTACGCTTTTAAGTATAGCTTGTTTTGCAATCATTGCCTGTTGTGCCTTATCCATTTTACTTGCCTGCTGTAAACGAATGATATCGCAAAGCACTAAAACCATGTATATTGTATCTATGGAACAGTACCAGCGATTGCCTTTGGATGATCCCTCTCTGTCTCAAATGGCTGTTATTCATGCCCCTTAGTGGGATTACTTTTTCTTCCCTCCAAACAAAAAAAGAAAAAGGAAAAGAAAACGTGGAGAATGTTGGGAAATTTGGCTCAGGTCTGCTTTATATGTTGGCTTTATATGACTGCACCCTTGCCTGGTGAAACTACACAGCATATGGAAGGCGCAAAAGACAAGCATGTGGGCTATAAGAGAGTATATGCGGTATATGCGGCCTGCTATGGAGGAGTCTGGGTAACCATATTTTGTATAGGAGTGTGCAAAATATTAGGCCTAGCTATATTGGAGCCTAGCAAGAAAATACAGGCCCAGCTAGGAATTCAAAGAATTCAAACTAATGAGCACAAATACTCTTGCCCTGAAGGTTTCAATTAGTGCCGGGAGATGAAAAAATACAGGAAGGGGCAGAGGTCACAGGCCATGCATAGATAAGCAGACCTTGATAAGCAGATCCAGATGTATAAACATAAGAGGGTCCTGGGGAAGAGCTTTGCAGGAAGCCTGCAAACACCTAAGAATTTATGCTGAATTCGCTGAAACTATCTGAAATTTGAAGCAGAAATTTGAAGCAGAGATATATATATACTCGTATAAGACAGCAATTTTAGAGGGTCTTGGGCAGTACTTTCTCCCCTTGCAGAGAGAGAGTGCTGTCCGCCATCTCTTAGACAGGCATTTGCTATTCTGCATTTACAATTATTTTTGCTATGCTAAATAAAAAGTCTTTGTAGCCAAGCAACTGTTGTCTAAGCAATTCATTGGTAATTGGTGATATTTGGGGAACTTTTGTGGGAAACCAGGCCCACAGAACGGAAGACTGCACAAGAACTGGCCTGAGCCACACGGTTTGCGGAGCAGGAGGAATGCCCAAAGTCCATGTTAAGAAAGCCATACTGCGGCTTGCTGCTGTACTCGGGGGGAGAGGGGAAGAGTCAGTGCAGCGTGCTGTGCGAGTTCGCCTCACCTCACCTCACTACACCATGTAGCAGGCCAGACGGAGCAGCATGGGTAACGGATCCCCAGGACCCCCCAGTCAAAATAATCTTCAGAGCTGGGGCAGAAGCTCCCCACTGCTCTACCTGCAATTGTTCCCTGCACGGTGCACACATGTTAATACCGAGCTCTGTTTGGGGCTACAGCGAAACAGGTAATGCAGTGAGCTCTGATGAGATAGAAGGGCCATAGGGAGTTTGTTGTGGGAGATAAGGCAGAGAGATAGGTAGTACTAAGGGAGTGGTGGTGAAAGAACAAAGAGTAAAGGAAATGAGAGAAAGAAGAACAGAGATAGTTGAGAAGAGCAAAATAGAGAGGAATAAACAGATGGCAATGAATGGAGAAAACATGAAGAGTGCTGAGAACAGAGAGAGATTTGGGGGCTCAGATAGAAAAAAGAGGCAGAGTAGAAATGTGCAAAAGTGAAAATTAGTTTTCCATGGTGGTGTAATTTTGTGTGGGAAATTACTTTTTGCGTACAGCTCTGCACTAAACTACAATTCAAGCATTATTTTATCAAAGATGTAACAATTTTTGAAACTGGAGAACCTCAGTCCCTCGCTGTTTACTTCTGATGCCAGTTTCCCCTCCTCTCTAAAGTACCTATTATTCCACTTTCTTCCCTGCTCTTCCACTTGATGTCTCCAATTTCATAACCTCAGGTCTCTTCTCTTCTACCTCTGATACCAGCCCCTACCCCCACCTCCATACCTATGATCTCAAACTCTGATACCAGCTTTTACCCCTGATATTTCTGATTTCCTTTCCTTTCTCCCTTATATCTTGTAACACCGAAAATGTGCCCTGTAACTTTAAGACACAAAAAGCTGAAGAGTACGGCACAGACACTGACAGAAAGGGAGAGAAAAAGCTTCCTAGTTGCTATAGGCAACCAGAGCAGGCTGAGGCACGAGACCTGAAGGCACGCCCAGCCAACAGACACTCCCCAAACACTGAGGGAAACACTCTGCACATGTGCAGAAAAACGCCCATAACTCTGCATAAGAAAGCAGGCAGGCAAACAGAGTTAGTTGGAGTTCGAGTTCAGGAACAGGCCAGAGCTTGGGAGCAGGCCAGAAAGGAGAATCCTTATTATACTCGAGTCCAGGAGAGAGAGAATCCAGGAAGAGAGGCTGAATGTGATTCCTGTATGCTTTCTGACGAAGGTTTTGATGACACAGAAGCTGCAAGCGTTTGTGAAACCTGGCAGGTCAGAGAGAACCTAAAACCCTTCAACAAAAGGTCAGAGTATTTTCAGCCTAACCCTGTGTATTCTGAGGCCTGGAATAAGAAGCCAAGAAGGGCTGGGAGACATAACAGGCAGTCATTCTCCAACCGTGAGTTTAACCACAGAAAACCCTTTGCTAATGAAAGCCAGAAGCTTTTAAGGTATTCACATCCTTATAATAGAGATAGTGAACTGCTTCAGGATATTTGTATGAGAGCAGAGTCTGAATGTTTGTGTGAGAAGCCTGGCAGCAAACTGACAAGAGCAAGGTGTAACAGAAAAGCTGAAAAGCAATTTTATCAAGGCTCAGATAATTATCTCCCTAACCAGGAAGAGAGTTTTGAGGAGAGACCAGTCACTGACTGGAGGAGGTCACAAACTCTCTGCCCGAGGGAAGACGAGTCACTTGAGGAGCCCATGTGTACTGACCAGAATGAAGGTTTATCTTATGAGGAAAAGATGGACTGTTCTCTAGTGATGACTGAAGAGACCTCTCTGCGCTGAGAGCTAATAAGCCTGCTAGAGAGACAGGTCTGCACAGTGGAAACTGCCCAGGTGTTTACCTTGATGATATATTTTGTTTTGTCATGTGATTTGTGAAGCAAGAAGCTACTTTTCTTTATCCATTTGTTTATACCAGAAGTATGGTTATCTTTTGAGTTTGGAAGTGTATTATTTTTGAAAGTCCAGCAAAACCCCGGGAGGGGAATAAATCCTTGTTTAAACCTGACCCTCGACTTGCAACTACACTTTCTTTTTATAGAAAGGTCAGGGCCAGTAGTGCACTAAGCTAAATAACCATAGTTTAGCCTCTGCTGGTGACAATCTTCAATGCCTGTTTCCTCCTCACAATATCTAACCGGGCAGCTGTGATCTTCTCCTTTCCAGTGCTGGCCAAAACCATTAGGCAAATTAGGCAGTTTCCTAGGGCTGCTTCTCTGGGGAGGATTGTGGATGAGAAAAGGAGAGAGGAATGACCGGGGTAGGCCCCAGCCAGTTCCATGGGAGACAGGAACAGCTTGAGGGGGATGCAGAGGGAAGCGGGGCCATGTGCAGAGACTGATTGGGGGGGGGGGGCTCATTTGCATAGGTCAATAGGGGTTGAATAATGGTACTGACAAGTGGGGCAATGTGCAAAGAACAGTCACTCAATGGCAGGGCTGAGGGGAGGGGTTGGATTTTGTGACCCTTCTTATGGTATCAGAGGGAACCAGGGAGCCCGGCCTTAATGCTTCTATCTAGAAAGTGTTATAAATCCTCCCAGTAGAGGATGTGCAGAAAATGTTTTATATTCTTGTATCTGCTAGAAATACAGATAATGCAATTCTTACCTAGGGAGATCAGAGTCTCATAATTCTCCTTCATCACCTCCCTGTAAAGCTCCTTCTGCCCTTCATCTAAATACCCCCACTCCTCCTGGGAGAAAGAGACAGTGATGTCTTCGAATGTCACTCGCCTCTGAAACACAAACCAGGAACACACTCAGGGACGCAGGGAGGAGCTCAGAATGTATTACATCTCAGTTGGTTTTATTCTCCTGTCATTTTATCATAGAAGAAGTGGATGCCAGGACCCCTCCCCCCCATCCAGCGTTCCCTCTAAGCAGTGCAAGACTCCTCTACCCACATTCCTGCTGGCAGGTGCGGTGCTTCAATATTGCATTTTCAGCTGCAGGGGGCAGTCAAGATCTGCAGGATGCCCAATTATATTTTCAGCTTTGTTTGGATCAAGCTAACAACCCATTTTAGGATTAAAGATAGAGGTGGGATGGTTCTCCCTAATCTACAGCTTTATCACTGGGTGTCTAGACTCCTGTGTGTATGTGAATGGGTGATTCCTGACAGCTCAGCCCTAAACTCTGACAGTTTGAAAGATTTGTTGAATGAACGCTATAGTAGCACACACTGTTAGGGGATGGAGAGCAGTGAGGACACTACTGATAATAGAAATATCTTGGTATTTATTTATTTATTTACATTCT
Source organism: Ichthyophis bannanicus (assembly GCA_033557465.1). Classification (NCBI taxonomy): domain Eukaryota; kingdom Metazoa; phylum Chordata; class Amphibia; order Gymnophiona; family Ichthyophiidae; genus Ichthyophis; species Ichthyophis bannanicus. The sequence continues at coordinate 112,409,594 of CM066031.1, read as the reverse complement.
CTTATATACCGCGCTATTCTGCATCAGTGCGGTTTACATTGAGCTGCAGTTGAGCTGTATTGAGCTGCAGCTGAGATATTTCAACGTGTACCTTTCCTTTTCAATTATAGAAAAATAAAACTTTTGAGTGAGTAATGTTATGATCTGAAATTCAAACACTATGGGGCATGTTTACTAAACGGGGCACTTTTGCGGGGCGCACCTGAGCGCCCTAAAATGATGCATTTAAGTGCTCTTAAGCACCCCGTACGCGTGCGCGGCACATTAACGGGTCCCGCACGCGTGCGCCGAAAACGCGCACGTTTGCGGGGCGCTCATGTGCGATAGAGGCGTGGAAAGGCGAAATGAGGGCGGAGGAAGGCCCCCGAGGGGCGGAGAGATGGGGTCAATGGGTGGAATGTGGGAGGGGAGAGACTCCCCGCACAGGAGCGTGCCCGAATGTACAAGAAAAAATACCGCCAGTGAAACACACGCGGTAGAGGTGATTTAAAGGGAAGAGAAACCATTTCCGTCAGCAATGTACAGGAAAACCGGGGAAACCAGCAAAACGTGAGCAGTGTGATATATGTGCACAGCACAAAAGTGAAAATAAAAATAGAAAATGACCACAACAGAACTATTAAAAATAGTAATTCAGCTGGGGAACAGTTATAGTGATGGGCAAATACAGAAATCACACCCAGCAAAGCTCCAGAAAAAAGAAATGAATTTTGGAAGGGTCTACTGAGAGGAGACTCTTCCAAAAAACATTTCCACGTTTTGGAGCTTTCCTGGGAGTGTTTGCTATGGTTGCCCATTAATATCACTGTTGCCCAGCGTGGTGATATTTTGTCCCACATTTCCCGTGGTCATTTCCGGGGTTTATGTGCACGTTTGTCACCAGACAGGGTGCATATGCCCACAGTAGAATTGCGTAGAGCAGGGTTTGTGACTCCATCCTGCCAGGCTTACTGCCTCCAGGGGCTGCACTGTCTCTGTGGCCAAAGTGTGGTACAGCGGACAGAGTCATTACCTCTAGGACCAGAGGGCAGAGGTTCAAAACCCAGCTGGGGCACCTGCCAGCCGAGTCCCTATATTTTACCCACCACTAAATAAAGATAGCGCAGACACCCCTGTATGCATGGGGAAAACACCCATATTTTACCCAACACCGCACACACACCACAACAATGGGCATTACCTACAGCCAAGTCCCCCAAATGCAGTCCCATACTGCCACATTGCAATCAGGTCAACTGCTTTTTCTGAGAGAAGTTCATGCCAGCATGTTGGCGGACAAGTACATGTGGTGCAGGGGGCAGTGGCTGCTAACCACAGAAGACAGAGGCCTAGCCATGTGCAGGCTGGCACAGTCTACTGCAACAGACAGGTCCTGCCGGATCCACAGTCATGGACAGTCCAGGGAATCCAACCAATCTGTGGCTACACAGTGGTGCAGTGCACACAGACAGTGCATACAAGAACAGAAGGTCATAGGTTCAAAGCCCAGCTGGGGCTACTGCCAATCCTGCCCACATATTTTTCCCACAACTAAACAGTGATAGTAAGGACACACCTTTCATGGCGGGGACATATGCAATGGTAAGACATCTATCTTTTACCCCACTGAGCACAGACACCATGAACAGGGGCAGTACCTAGAGCAGAATCACCCAAATGCAGTCCTGGTGGGCCACACACCAGTCAGGTTCCATGCTGACACTCATACAAATGCCTGTGCTGTATATCTATGCACCACCCCCATGGCATGTAGATGTAGTCCATGCATATTCATGAGGGATAGCAGGAAAACCCGAACAGTGTGATGCAAACCTGGACTGGAGTTGGGAATCTGTGCCGTAAAGCAGCAGCCATCAAGGGCAGACACACCCACACCCACAGGCCCCATTGGCCAATGTCTCCTGGAAAGGCAGAACATTGGACCGTGCATGCAGCACCCAAAACGAGCACTTGCATAACTTACCAATGTCACCCTACACCTGAGGTATACGGTACACAGCTCGGAGACGTTTGCTAGGAGCACAGGCAGGCAGTTATCCATACGTTACGTACATACCGCTAGTTGACCCCATCCAAACAATCTGTTAGGTGTTTGCGGGGCATGCTCCAGGCCTGGCCTCTGACGGTGCTTACCACCCTGGGGAGTGACCACCAGCTGTAATGCGTACCATATCCATGCCTTGCCGTGCTCAGGACCGGTTTGGTGGGCAAGGCTACTTACCCCCTCAATCGTAGCACCATGATGGCAGAGGTGTGGAAGTGTGTGTCTGTCTATACAGTGGGTGTTGGCTGCAAGCCCCTTCAACAGCCCGCACTGCCAGCACTGTTGCCAGTATTGGCCAGTCAATGTGCATAATGAGGTGCAAGGTACCATGGGTATAGCCAGGGCAGGGTGGCGTGGCCAGGATGCATCTGCACTGGGCATAGGGCCCTGGCAGGGACATTGGCTGGGATATTGTAGTGTCCGGCCACCACCTACACAGACAGGGTGGCCAAAGCATGTCCCTCTGGGGGATCACGCTCACCCTGACTGTGCAGTGACCACAGCATGGCTAGGCCCCCCCATAGTGCTGTATAGTAGTTCTCTCATGTGATAGATATGGGTTTCTCTTTGGGGTCCAGTCACTGATCTATCTGCTTGCTGTGTATGCAGACAGCCCAGTTCTGGGTGCATGCATCTCCATTGGGAACATGCACTATGGACTAACCAGCAGACTGTTTGTAGCTGGTAAATGTCTTGCTATAATGGCTTGCAGGGTGCAGTGGCTGTTGGATTGCTGCAGGGGAATATCTGGTGGTGGAGTGCAGCTTACCATACCCTGGGCTTATGTCTGTCTGCTATTGTGTTATGGTTGTGTATGGAGCTGCTGGGGGGGGTGGTGGTGTTCCTCAGCAGGACTGGGGTTGATGTTGCCTTCTACTGCCACCTTTGCAGGGAGGTAGAGTGTGGTTCCCTTGATGGGGACCATGTTTGCCACGGGGGGGTGCCTGATGGCGGCAGACAGGGATATCCATGGTGTTTGTGCAGAAACTAGCTATCTTACACATTAACACTGCTTTGGAACGCCCGCTTGGCCTCCATCAGCCATGGCAGGTGTTGTTGACCTGGTCCTGGCCACCTCATTGCACACTCAGGGTGAGCACAGTACCCGCACGATGTAACGGTGTGTGGCTACTCTGTGCCAGTAAAACACCCGGTCAGTGCCCCCTACTAGGCCAAGGTGCTGTGTGGGTGCACCCGGTCACTTCCCCCAACAGGGCCGAGGTGCTGTGGGGGTGCATTCCCCATCTTGTGTCCATCTGCGGACAGCTAATTTGCATGTGCAGTGCATCATGGGTACGGGTGGCCTAACCCTATCCTGTTGACACCAGCAGACTGTCTGTGAGGTGACGTGTAGGCTATCTGCAGCCAGCCAGGGGCCTGCTTACAGCTATGGAGCTGTAGTGCAATGGTTACATCACTGCCTGTGCAGCCAGAGGTCATGGGTTCAAACCCACAGTGGGGCCCTTTGGTAGGGCTGTCCACAGCTTTATTTTTATTTACTGTACATATGTCTATGCCGGCAAGACCACCCTCAGCTTACTATACCCATTAGGTGCCTCTGAGGGTGCTTCATAGGGCGCCCTGTAGGCCACCTTATGGTTGCCATCCCTATAGGGTGCACTATACATTATCCTGTGTCGCAACATACATGCTGCCCTATAGGGGTCATTCAAGGGTGCCTTGGCGAACAGTGCACTGTAACATGTGCCTTATGGGCCGCTTATGTTAACATGCTGGGAGAGTGCGTTTGCTAGTAGTGATAACAAAATAAAACTATACAGCCTCCTACAGCACTCCACAACATAATACATACTGCCTCAGCAGGCATTTTTCACTGGGCATTGTGAGGAGTTGAACCCCTGATCCCTGCACCATTGGTCAGTGTTTTAACCATTGTGCTGTGGCTCTGTTCCTGTGCTTGTGCATCAGCGCGCCGCCTTGTGCCTATCAGCGCGCCGCCTTCTGCCGCCCAAGGGGACCAGTGCGCCGCCTTCTGCTGCCCAGAAATAACTGTGCGCCGCCTTATGCCGCCCAAAAAGCACTGTGCGCCGCCTTCTGCCGCCCAAAAATAACTGTGCGCCGCCTTATGCCGTTCCAAATTAATTTGCCTCCTAAAACAATGTTAATCATTACAGTTACTGCCTCAGCTGACCTTTGTCATTGCGCACACTGGGGGATTGAACCCATGGCCCCTGCACCATTGGTCAGTGTCTTCACCGTTGTACCACGGCTCTGTTGTTTTGTATACTCAGCAGCGCGCCACTTTGCCTTTCCACGCGCTAATGTCGACCCCCGCACATTAGCGCGACGCACACACGTCCGGTTGCTTACTACCGTTTTTTTTCTATTTTCTGCCTGAACCGCCCACTCCTTATATGGCACAGGCACACTAGCACGGCCCCGCACGTTAGGAATGTTTAGTAAACATGCCCCTATATGTCTCAAATGTTCTCATATATTAGTTTAAAATTTAAACACTAATTTCTGGAGGCTTATTCAAAATAAAGTTCACAAAGAGGGGAGGAAGAGGGTAAGGAGAAACTAAGGAGATCACAGGAAGCAGAACTGGAAGCATCATCCTATAAAGCAGGAAGAACATCTACTGTGAGAGGGGAAAGGATTTTGGATTAGCTAATGCCTTTTTCACTGGTAACTCAAGACAAGTTACATTTAAGTGCAGTAGGTATTTTCCTATCCCTTGGAGAGCTCACTGTCTTCGTATCTCAGACAATGGAGGATTAAGTAACTTGACCAAGATCACAAGGAGGTGCAATGGGATTCATATGTGGCTTCCCTGATTCTGAACGCACTGCTCTTTCTTTTCTGGAGCCCAAGTGTAGCAGCAAAGTGCATGCAATAAATAATACTAGGAGTCAGTTGCAAGATCCAAGCCAATTTATTGTGCACAGGCTCAGACAGGAGCGTGTCCAAAAGTGACTGAGCAATGGAGTACAGGAGCAAATTCCTTATATACAATTTTTACAGTTTGATACAGGCAAACTTTCTATTGGTCCCAACGCCCCTCACACCTATCAAATCGGTGACCCTCTCTGGGCCCCCTTCCTTGTTCCCCCTTCTCAAACTGTTCTAACAAAGGCATAGTCTCTACCATGGTTTCGTTTCTACTTCAAGGCCATTTCTAGCTTAGAGAATGCAAGAACATTTCTATCATAAGCATAAAGGAATTATACAAACTTTTCAAAAGCAGTTTAAGGCAGATTCTCAAACTCTGGTTCTTCTCAGCACTAATCCCAGGTGGGGGCTGGGATCTAGGCCTAGTTTACAGGCCATAGCCTACCACATTCCCCCCTTTGATTATTCTCAGCCCGAATAAAAGAGGGTGAGAAAGAAATCACATATCTAAACTCGGTTTAAGCGGATGCTTCTTCTCGGGGTATAGCCTGATACTTCCACATGGCTAGTACCCGGGCTACTGTCTTACGTTCAACTGTACTGTCAATAATTGAGGTAAACATACGTAGGCAAAGAGGCAGGAAACATGGAAGGAGTAAACACATAGCTATCATTAGTAAAACTGCAAACACAATAGTCTTCAAACCTAAACAGGAGTGCGGTATCCCCAGGACCCATCATTTGCCCATGTGGCTGGTCCATAACATGTGATACAAGGAGGTATATCGGTGGTCATTCTAAGGGGCCCCAGGGCTACTGCAAGTACAACATAGATATATCATGATTACAAGATCTTAATAAATTTCTCTTAAAAACTGCAAATCTTTCACTTAAGTTCTCTTCCTTTATAGCTTCCACCGTACGTTGACCTGTCAGCTTCCGGTTTGTGACAGGAGTAGGGTAGTAGATTCCTCAAGCTTCTGCCGTACGTGGACCTGCCAGCGTCCGGTAGGTGGAAGGAGTACGGCTGTAGACTCTCACAGCAGTGGTTGACGTCGCAGTGCTGAGGGGCACTGGAAATATAGCTGTCTGGACTGTAGTACTAGTGGCAGGAACTTGTCCGGTTATGGCCACTTCTCGAGCCGAAGCGTCAGCAAATCTATTTCCTCGTGAAACTTCTCCTTCCCCTACCTGATGACCTCGGCAGTGCATCACTGCAACTTGTTTAGGGGCCCATACAGCATCTAGTAATGTTAATATCTCAGGGTCATACTTGATGGACTTGCCTCCCGAGGTTATTAACCCTCGTTCTTTGTAGAGGGCTCCATGCGCATGCAATGTTGTAAAGGCATACTTAGAATCTGTGTACACATTTAGGCGGAGCCCTGTCCCTATTATCAGTGCCCTAGTGAGGGCTATCAGCTCAGCCTTCTGCGCTGAGGTTCCTGGGGCCAGAGCTGCTGATTCATTTACCGTGTCCAGGGTCACTACCGCATAGCCAGCATAACGTTGTCTGTCAACAACGAGACTACTTCCATCCACGAAGAAAGTCTGTTCAAGATCCTTCAATGGGACATCAGTTAGATCAGGACGACTGGAGAATACAGTGTCCATTATTTCCAAGCAATCATGATCAGGGGGGCCTGGACCAATTGGCAACAACGTAGCTGGGTTCAAAGCTTGACTGACGATCAACTGCAATCATGGGTTTTCACACAACATGCTTTGGTACTTCAGCATTCGTGAATTTGTGAACCAGTAATTCCCTTTGTATTCCATAAGAGTCAGGACAGAATGTGGTACCGTTACTTGGAGACTCTGACCCAAAGTGAGCTTGTCGGCTTCACTCACCAAGAGAACTGTAGCTGAAACGGCTCTCAGGCAAGGTGGCCATCCTTTTGCTACAGTGTCCAGTTGTTTGGATAGATATGCTACAGGTCGCTGCCAAGATCCGAGGGATTGGGTCAAAACGCCCATAGCATTCCCACTTGACTCATGGACGTATAGACGAAATGGTTTCTGTACATCTGGCAGACCCAGGGTTGGTGAAGACATCAATGCTGCTTTCAAGGACCGGAAAGCTACATCCTGTTCAGGTCTCCATTCCAAAGGAGATCGCTCCATTCCTTTGGTGGCCTGATATAGTGGCTTTGCCAACAGCGCAAAGTTGGGTATCCATATTCGGCAGTAGCCTGCAGCTCCCAGGAAAGCCCTTACTTGCTTTCTTGTGGTCGGGGTAGGGATGCAACACACAGCTTCCTTCCGTTCTGGTCCTAGCCACCGAATCCCGCTGGACAGATGGAATCCCAGATATTTAACCTCAGTTTGGCATAACTGCGCCTTGGCTCTTGAGACCTTGTATCCGGCTTCATTCAGGAGGTGCAAGAGATCACTGGTGGCTTGCAAGCATTCGCTTTTAGAGTTGGTGGCTATCAGTAGGTCATCTACATACTGGAGAAGGACTATTTTCCCTGGAGTCACAGAATAACTTGAAAGATCCTGATTGAGAGCAGCACTGAAGAGGGTAGGTGAGTTCTTGAATCCTTGGGGTAATCGAGTCCAGGTGAGTTGACCTCGCCTCCTTGTGGTGGGGTCTTCCCATTCAAACGCGAACAGGAGTTGACTGGTTTGTGCTAAACGTATGCAGAAGAAGGCATCTTTCAAGTCCAGGACGGTGAAATGAGTAGCTTCAGCGGGGATCAGTCCCAGAAGAGTATAAGGGTTTGGTACTACTGGATGTACAGTTACAACTGCATTATTTACTCATCTCAAGTCCTGCACTGGGTGGTAGTCACCTGTCCCAGGCTTCTTAACTGGGAGGAGGGGGGTATTCCATGGCGATTGGCACTCCCTGAGGAGTCCATACTTCAATAATTTCAGTAAATGGCAGTGAATTCCTTCAATCACCGGTCGCAGAAGAGGATATTGTCTCACGTGCACTGGTTCCACTCCTGGTTTGAGGGTGACAAGAACAGGGGCTATATTCTTTGCTAGGCCTGGTAGATTATCCTCCGCCCATACCTCAGGCGGAGCTGAGATTCTGGTGGGTATACGGGGACTGGCTGCCTTGGTCGGATATGCACTATAGAACCGCCATTCTTCTTCCCGGGGGACAGTTAACACCATCAGGCCAGCAGATTTTGAGTTTAGAGTCATTTCCATTCCTCCCCCTTCAACAAAGGATATTTGCACCTGGAGCTTAGCAAGCATATCTCGGCCCAAAAGGGGAATTGGACATTCGGGCATGTACAGGAACTGGTGCGTTATCTTCCGTCCCCCTAGTTCACAAGTGCGGTTCTGCAAGAATGGCTTCGTGGCCCTAGCTCCAGTAGCTCCGACAATGGTGATGGATCGAGAAGACAAAGGGGCCACCAGTTTTGCCACTACTGAATGTTCAGCCCCCGTATCCACCATAAAGTCCATATATTGGTCCCCAATCTTCAAACTGACCATAGGCTCCTGGGGACCTAGAGGAAACTTGGAGCCCGGTCTGGCCTAGTTTTCATCCATGTTGTAGCCCTCTTCGGCTGCCATTCTCTCTATAGCTGCTTCTCCTTGTTGGAACTGTGTGCGATACATTCCTCCCCGATCCTGGAATCATCCCCCTGCTCTCCGTATGCTCCCTCCTCCTCTCCAGGAGGTGGAGTCAAAGTTTGGGCATTCATTCTTCCAATGTTCTTCTTCTCTACAGTGGGCACACTGATTTGCGCCCAACGGGGGCCGACCATCTCCTCGGCCCCTTCCACGTCCTCGAGTCCTTCGGTTAGAGAAACCTCCTCCTCCTCGTTCAACTAAAGCTGCAGCAAGGAAATCAGCTTTCTTTTTCATTTTATGTTAACTTCCCTTCTGACGTTCTTGATCACGATTCACAAACACTTTCTGAGCAACTTCCATTAACTGGGCCGCATTCATACCCGCAAATCCTTCCAACTTTTACAGTTTTTGTTTTATATCTCCCTAGGACTGACTCACAAAGGCTGCATTTACCATACGCAAATTTTCCTGGGCCGCTGGATCATATGGGGTATAAAGTCTGTAAGCTTCAGATAAGCGTTCATAGAAGGCCGCTGGGCTCTCATCTGGGCGCTGGAGGACTTCTGATACCTTTCCGATGTTCATGGCCTTCTGGCTTCCTTTCTTCAGGCCTTGCGGTAGGGCCTGGCGGAACCGAATGAGAGCCGCCGCCCCATTTACACTGTTTGGATCCCACTTGGGATCATCATTTGGAAAATCCGCAGCGGCTGCTTGCCGGGGATCCAGGCTTGCTTCTTCTACGGGATTTTCTTCTAACCATCGGGTGGACGCTTGCACGATTCGCGCTCGTTCTTCAGTAGTGAAGAGGGTAGACAGGAGCTGTTGGCAATCAGACCAGGTAGGCTGATGGGTCTGCATAATACTAGACATTAATTCTGTCAATTCTTGGGGCTTTTCAGTATAGGATGCATAATGCGTCTTCCAATTCAATAAATCTGTGGTGGAGAAGGACACATAAACGAGACTGGCTGGCCCTACCACAACCTGGTCCTGTTCATTAAGGATAGGTAGCCCTGGGACCTGTCGTAATGGCATGACGTGACCATCCCGCTGACTTGCCGTTGTACGTCTGAGAGCGTAATGTAGCCTGGCTTGTTGGAATTCGGCTCCCCTGCTCTGGTCCTTGGCAGTAAGTGACCCTGAACTAGCAAATGAATCCCTGCTTGCAGTGTCATCGGTGGACTGCGGTCCTTCCGAGGCACTCTGGACGGAGCTGGGGCTCGCGGTCAGGAGGGGGTGCGCCTCCTCCTGCTGCGGAGGTGGTTGGTGGACTAGGGGTACATCTGCAGGGGGGTATCCTTCTGCACCAGGCTCTGCCCGGGGTGGCGGCGGAGCTGAGGGGACTGGCCTATAAAGATACTGGGATGGACGGGTTGGAATGTCTGGAGATTCTGCGGCGGAATAAATGGGTAGTTTCTTTTCCCCAGGCTTACGGGGCCCCCGGGTGGTTGCTACAAATATCCTGCACTGTTCCTCATAACAACGCTTCATCCAGGAGGGCTCTTTTTCACAAACACTTAAGCAGGAATCTATATAGGGGAACTGGTCTGGGTGGTCTTTTCGTACAATCTGGTGAACTAAGGATATGATACTAACATCAAAGGTACCCCCAGGGGACCATAAGGTGACCAGTACTGGCCACTCCCTATCACAGAGCACTTCTAATCGGGACGGAGACATTTTTATTCCATAGTCTCCGGTAAATCCCTTGCTAAAATTCTTGATCATACATTTTAACGGAGTTTGCGTGGACTCTGACCCTCCCATAATGACGTACATGACAACAGACAGTAGGGGCGGGTAGTCGGGCTGCAGGTAAGGGGTCCGTACAGCCCTAGAAACAAATAGGTAGACAAACACCAAACGCTTCCTCCTTTTCGCGACCTGGGCACGGTTGCCCGGCCAGGAACTGCGCTAATCAGGAGTCCGCACTTGCTTGGTCTGTGTTTCAGGACCTCTCATTCACACACACACAAACAGACATGCCTGCAAAATCCAAAATTCCCAGCGTGACAGAACTATGTGGCAGTGTTCCTCTGGGTGCACTCTATAAAGACAGGGGGCCATTCCCGTTCACATAAAACTTCCCATCGACCTGGGGGTCATTGCAATAACATAATCACCAGAGAAACCCCTCTTAAAGTTCTTAAGGAGACACTGCAGAAGGCTCAGTATAGATACACCCCCTCCCATGCTGTTCAAAAATGCTGTTCAAAACCTTTGTCTCTCTCTCACTCATTCAGGTTTCTCTCTCTCAAATCCCACAGAAATCACTCTCTCTCACTCATTCAGCAATTGTAAAATTAACGTTTTCCTCTTCCCTTGGTCCGTACTCAGACCTCTAAGCCGTTCAGGTTTCCCCATAAATCAGAGAATAAATAAATAAATAAAAATAATAATAATATAACAGGAACAGTTGACGTAGAAATACAGGCAGGGCTGAGATATAACCAGCAAACTAATATAACAAGTACAGGTGAAGTAACAATACAGGCAGGGCAGAGATATAACTAAAACAGTTGAGGAGATCCGAAGGGGTTAATAAGCAGGCTGTGTGAAAGACACACCCCTTCTCCCTCTGCTTGCTAGAGATACCGTCTCTCACGCTGTGCTGAAAAAATAAAATCACAGAGACAGCTCGTCTTCGCTGTGCTGTGCTTAGACTCGATTCCTTAAAGTGACTCCTGAGTTTTTTTTCCCTTTACTCAGTACTGTTCCTTAATTAATAACCTTACATTATACTGCTGCTACAATACCAGAAGTGAAACCCGCGGTTAGACAACAGACAGACGGTGCGGGTGATCGGACTGCCGGTAAGGGGTCCGGGCAGCCCTAGAAACAGAGGGAGACACAAACAGACATGCTAGCAACGTTTTCCCAAATTCCCAGGCCTACCTTACTACCAACAGCAATGGTTTCGGTCTCGCGCATACTCATGCAAGACGTACTCGGACTGCTGATTAATCAAGGGCAGTAGTTTCGGCCTCGCACATTCTCATGCAAGGCTTACTCGGACGTGCCCTGAGAGGTGATCAGGCTCTCGGTACCGTATTCCCATACTAATTTAATCTCGCGTATACTCATGCAAGACGTACCCAAAACGGACTGACTGAGGAGCAAAGAAATTTCTACTCACCGGATCCGGTACCTGATACAGAACCAGTTCTTGGGTTGAATCCCGGACTCCCCTCGGGTTCGGAGGTGTTGGCCGGCCAGACCCAGTAGTCTGCCGAGGCAAGGCGGAATCCTCTCTGATGCAAGAGGACCAGTGGCGCCTGAGGCTTCCCCTGCGGTCGGCCAGACATGGTTCCAGCCGGACCAAACCTTGAGGCAGTAAAACGTGGTATATTCACTTGAATATCATCTACTACTCGCACTTCCCGGCCAACGCACCAGGAAATGTAGCAGTGAAGTGCATGCAATAAATAATACCAGGAGTCAGTTGCAGGATCCAAGCCAATTTATTGTGCACAGGCTCAGACAGGAGCGTGTCCAAAAGTGACTGAGCAATGGAGTACAGGAGCAAATTCCTTATATACAATTTTTACAGTTTGATACAGGCAAACTTTCTATTGGTCCCAACGCCCCTCACACCTATCCAATCGGTGACCCTCTCTGGGCCCCCTTCCTTGTTCCCCCTTCTCAAACTGTTCTAACAAAGGCATAGTTTCTACCATGGTTACATTTCTACTTCAAGGCCATTTCTAGCTTAGAGAATGCAAGAACATTTCTATCATAAGCATAAATGAATTATACAAACTTTTCAAAAGCAGTTTAAGGCAGATTCTCAAACTCTGGTTCTTCTCAGCACTAATCCCAGGTGGGGGTTGGGATCTAGGCCTAGTTTACAGGTCATAGCCTACCACACAAGGACTGGATTGAGCAGTGCCGGACTCATTTCTTCTTCTGCTTGCCCCATGCAATGTGTGTATCAGAGGCTGGATGGCATTGCCTGGCACTGCCTCCCCCGCCAGTTTCCTACCTGCTGGGCAGAAAGCTCTGCAGCCATTCTCCCAGCTCTTCTCTAGAGTGTAAGTTCCAGCCCTGGCTCTCTCCTCTCCTTGCACAACCCCCTGGGGGGAAGCTTTGTACTTTGCTGGGTCAGTCCAGGCACTCAGCTTCTTTCCAGTTTTGTTGCTGGGCGTCAGCACTGCACAGTACAGTGCAACAACTCTGCCCCTTCCAGAGGAAGTGATGTCACAGAGAGGTGGATTCCTGCAGCTGGGAAATGTAGTCCTATGATGCCCTTTTCCCAGGATAAATGGAGACAGGGAATAGTGGGAGATGCGGTTCCATATTTTTTAAAAATCTCTGTCCTGGGAGGAACTAGGTGAGTTAGTCAGAGAAAATGACAATGAGCAGGAAAAACTCTGTGCAATGCAGGGTGAAAGACAAGAAAAAGCAACAGCAAAATCTGTTGTATATTTTTACCAGGCAAGAAATGTGACCTGTCCAGTGACAATACAGACTAGCACCAGAACCTTGGAATTGTCCTTGTCATTGTTCTTGCTGTACACTGGAATTTTATTTTACTGTTATTATTACTGTTTTGTACATTTTTTCCTTCTGGTTTTATCTTAACCTCTAAACGTATTCAAATTGCATTTTGAATTGTGGGTTAATGTACATATATTTAACAATAAGAAATGTATTAGCATTGTTATTAAGTAGGATTTCAAGAGAACTATAAATAAATTACAGGTTTAAAGTTATAAAAATAAATAAAAATTCCAATCTTCCTCTACCATTTTAACATGTGCAAGTATCACCTCCTACCAAACCCAGTTTCTTTCTTTCTCCATGGACAAGCAGGATGAGTCAGCCACACCTGGTGACGTCATCCGACGGCGCCGAGACGGAAGTACTCTCCATAGCTCAGAAGGGCTTTCGCCCTTCTGAGCATGGGCCAACCGGTCCCACCCCCTGGCCCGCCCCTAGCTAGCCAGTTTTTCAGTTCTTCCGCCTTGCCAGCAAGACGGACCTCTCTACTCTCCACTGAAATTCCACAAATACTACAACTATTCCAAGAGAAATTCCCTTTCCTTACCGTTTAAAAATGTTTTAATGCTGTTTCTGATTCTTCTCTTTTCAGATCTCGTCCAGGGAGGGATGGCTGGCTCCCCGTGCCTGCCGGCATGCGCTTGCAGCCTAGAGTAATGGCTCAGCAGCAAGAGTCTTGCCTGGTAACTCTGAGGTTGAAGTGCAAGACCTGCCTCCTCTGTGAGAAAGGAAGCTAGTAAGCTTATGCGGTTATGGAATACTACCGCTGTAGCCTCTGCCGTTGGGATGTGCCTCTAAGGCCCCCATCCCCGACCATACCGCATGTATCACCCCCTCCTGAAGCCTTCTATCCAGATATGCAGACTGATCACGAAGAGGCTCTTACTCACACGGCACGGGATGCCGTTTTCCCCCGGGCCTCCTTCCCGGCTGCAATATCTCCTCCATCTGCCTGCTTACATTTCCAGCAGCTCACGTTCTGACCGGCCACGAGATAACCAGGACGGCCACGAGGATCTCAGGATGGCGGCCATCTTGCCGATGACATCACGGCTCTGGGCTCCTCCCCTGCGGCACCATTGGCCGGCGCCAATCCAATCAGAATGGCCTGATTACAATGGCTCCTCCCCTGCAGCACCATTGGTCGGCACCGATCCAAGCAGGTAAGGAGGGACCGATCGCGCAGATGGCACTCCTCCATCGGCGCCGATGCTCTGTTCGACGCGGAGGCGTTTCCCAGAATGGCCCAATGACATCTCGACTTCTCCATCGGCACCGATGTTCTCTTCGACGCGAAGGCGTCTCCCAGAATGGCCCAATGTCATCTCGGCTCCTCCCTGCAGCTATCGGTCGGCACCGATCTAAACGGAGAAGGACTCCTAAAATTAGAAGCCTTGCCAATGCTACCAGCGTTATGCATCACAGTTCCCAGCCGATTCTTGGCTCCTTCTCTTGAGAAGCCACATCACCCTCGAGCCGCTAGTAAAGGTTGCAGGCCAGTTAACCACCAGCCGGCTGAAAGGCTGAGACTGCACCGCCCGCAATGATCGAGGCTGGAAGCCGGGATGGAGTCCGGCAGCTTCTTCCTTGCGATGGGCCTGGGAGCCTGAAAGGCTGAGATTGCACCCCCCGCAGCAATCAAGGCGGGGAGCTGGGACGAAGCCCGGCAGGTCACGCTGAGGGCTTCTTCTTAAGGCTGACGCAAATGAGCGCCTCAAGAGGCACAGCCACTGTGTTTCAGTGCACTGCACTGTCAACTTCTTCATGCGAGTATGTTGGCTGATCGGCGCTGGCTGAATCACCTTAACGCAAATCAATGCTGGCTAAACAGCGTAGATGCTGGTCTTGTGGCCTGCGGTCCAACGCCGGCACAATCGCACAGGAGGAGGCGGCTTAGCCCCTTCTGAACTATGCAGATGCTTCTGTGGAGCATTCAATTCATTGCAACACAGTAAGAGCCCAAAGCTATACAAATTAAAGGGGCCTTCAGTATTTCCTCAACATCAGATGGCCTCAGATGGAGGTAGAGCGCATCGGCTAAACGCCGATTGATCGCTCAGGCTCTGCGGCAACAACAACACAGCTTCTCGACCACCAACGGATCGGCGCTGACTCTGTAGACGTGTTGTGTTGCCCAGGGCAGAGGCACGGTCGTGCAAGTGTGGCCCTCTCACAATCTACTATGCTAAGGGTTCTCATTCCCAACCAGAGCCCCAGGGCACCGCACCGCCGCACGTCGCACCTGCCTCCTACCGGGGGGTGGGGGGGTGACACTGCATGGATTCCTTCCTGTTGCATCGCAAGTATATTGCTGCAGAATGGATACCATGAAAGAGCCTGGATGATGCCTCATTCCCAAACAACAACGCTTGCGAACAGAGGGTAGCACAATGGTTAATACATTGACTGCTGATCCAGGGGTCATGAGTTGATTCCCCAGTGGGCTCAATGAAAGCCCTCAAACATAACCTATTCATCAAATACTACCCTACATAGAGTGCTTAATATTTACCACAAACTTAACAGAATTCCCGCCTTTTCCAAACATTATTGATAATATTACATAATTACTTCTCTCATGTGATCGAATTAGCAGATTAATATTCTATGTATATAGTTCAATGTATATAGTTTTACCCCCATATTATCCATGTTTATCTTATCCAAATCTATTTTCCTGTTTTATGTAATACCGAGCAGCCTGTTGTTCTGGTCTTTGGTTCTCTGTAAACCGCGCTGATTGTAAATAGCGCGGTATATAAAAAATTGAAATAAATAATAAAATAAATAAATAAATAAGGCTGTCTGAGGCATTACCCTTTAACGTAGCATGGTTTATGCAATGACGTCTTGGAGGCCAGTGGTCATGGGTCCAATCCCGCAGTAGGCTCGTCTTGGTTACGCCTGTGCCTCCGGCCTGTTCCCCAGATAGGGATATAATGTCAGACACTCAGCCGTCCCTTACGGGACATGGGTAAGACACCTGTCCTGTAGCCCGGTAGCCAGCTCCGACTGTGAGTCGGGTAGCCAGCAGGAGTTTCGATTTCATCCACAGCCTGCTACATCGAGGCTTCACTCTCCAAAACTGCCCGAGATGGCATCTCTGTACTCTGCCAGCCTGTTCCCACGTTCGGCTCCCAAATGAGTTCGGTCTGCCTTACCACAGCAATGGTCAGAGACACTAGTCTTGGCGTAATCAGCCATGAGGAGACCTTACATCACCAAGATTGCGAGCTACAGCCCTCATTAGTGAAACTCAGCAGTGATGACAGTGTGGTACAGTACACATAGCCTTTGTGTTCAGAAGCAGAAGGTCACAGGTTCAATTCCCAGCTGTGGATCCCCTCCCCCCACCCAGAGTTACACTTTCACTTGACCCCACTTGCAAGGACGACTCAATAGCCTTCATCCTTCATCTGTTACATGCGTGGCTTCCCACCCAGTGACAGAACGACCGCCCCAGGCTAACAACGGCGTCAGAACCAGAATAGTTGGCTTCTGTCTGACATTATACACACGCCATTACAGATCCTGCGTGGAGGAATCAGACAAATAAATAAGTACATGGATACATCAAATATCAGGGGCGAGAGGCTTCATTACGCCCTACCAGAATACTCCAGTCGCTCTATCTATTGTTGCTCTGGGGCACTTGCCCAGAGAGAGACTATACAAACTACGCCCCTTGTAATCCCTGCATGAGGCACACTTCGCGGAACCCAAGGGAAACCTTTACAATCCACCTCTGGTGGCAGTAGCAACAAAGCGCTGCAGTGCACGCAGTCTGTGTGGCCGCGAGCAGAAGGCCACAGTTTCAGATCCCATCTGCAGACCCTGCAGTGCATACCCTTTTCAGCCAAGGACATTAAGAGCCCTCGCTGTCTACAGGCACAACCATCCTGGCCAGCCACTCTGGCCACCACCTACGTCTGAAGGCTGACAGTCACATCCCTCAGTCATTAACGGGTATCTCTGAGCGCATGGATACCAAGGGATGGTTAGCTGCATCAATGCGGATATGTACATTGCCTTAGTAACCAGTTAGCAGCCTCAACTGAATCGGTCTGCCTAGGAACCAGTTAGCAGCCTCAGCTGAATCGGTCAACCGAGCAGCCCTGGAACATACCCTGCACCCCAGGTGTCGCCTACTGGCCAGGGCTCCGCCCATAAGCAAGGGAGAAGGGTGTCAGATCAGCCGGAGTCACTTAACCACTTCTCCTCCCACCATACCCTATTGACTATCCAGCAGAGATCAAGAAAGCCATAGGGTCCAGCAGAGGTAAAGGCAACCCACAGGATCCCTGACATACCTACGGACTATCCAGCAGAGGCAGAGTTAGCCCTCGGGATCCCTACGGTCCTGCGAGAAGAACAGTGACTTCTCGCCCATATCAGATGAACCACCTCTGTCTTCTACCTGCCTTACCAGCTGCAAACCCTTGCAGCTCTCCAGCCCTGTTCATGCCCGCCTATCCCCGGAGCCTTCTGGGACCAACCACAGTCTCAAGTAATCACCTGCACCTGGGAGTGACAGGCTCAAGGCTAGAGATGGCCCCACCTGGGATGTCCAGTCTGGATTTTCCCTTTTAATCATCGCAAAGGCGCACTTGACTCAGCATGCTCAAAGGCGGCACTCTAACCAGCAGCCCACGGGTTCAAGACCTGGCTGAGGACCATGTGGGGGCATTACTATGCATCACTGCAGTGCAACCATGCCTCCAGGGCCTGGATGGAACAGACTAATGCCCTCAGTCCTTCCCTTTGGAATCTGGGGATGTTGGAAGGCAGTCGCAGCTGCCAAATGAAGCTCTGCTCTGCGGGTTAACCGCAGATATCTGCTTGCCACTCCGAGAGCAGGGAGTGCATCCGTTAAGGGATAATGCCCTTCATTATGCCCACTGTCCAGTACCACGGCATGCCCATGGTACAGTGCCACGACCGAACGACTGCTGTGGCTCTCGGCAGCACGCAGTCCCAACCCCACGTGTGAATCTCCTTGAGGACGTGCTCTGGACAGGAAAAGACCCGGAATAGGCCCCAGGAAAACTATTTCACATAGTGTCCACACGGCAGGCCCAGGGGGGCACCCCGCTGCATGAAACTCCGCCCAGTCTGCCTGCTTCTCCATCTGCCCGGATGCAAACAAGGCCTTAAACCATACCAAAGGCGCACGCATGATGGGCACATCCCTAAATATCCCCCAGGTCGCACGCATACTGGGGTTCTTTCATATATTACACACCCGTAAAGCCACCAAGGCCTTGCAATGGGACTGATCACATCACCCTTGCAGCAGAGCCGATCACATCACCCTGGAGCACTTCATTGTGTACCTTATGCGTTAGGCACCTCGTTATGCACCTCATGCAGGAACCATACCGAGAGATCGACCAGTCAGCTACAACACTATCCTCCTCAGGCCACTCTGTGGCTCAACCTATATCAGATTCTCCCTGTGAACTGGCTATCCCCGTGCACTACCAACCTAGACTGTAACTTATACTATACTCATTCAGAATAAGACTCATCAAGCCCTGTAGTCTCCAGGGGCCTAGCTAGGTCTCTACAGGCCCACTACTCGTATTGGCCCAACCAGCGATTCCCGGTCTCTGGGTTTTCCTCCAGAGGCTTGATCAACTGCTACGCTTACGATCTTACAACATCCTCCAGTGATGAGTCCATTAAAAAAAAAAAAAAAAAATAAAAAATAATAATAATAAATAAACAAATAAATAAATACAATAGATTAAATAAAAGGGCCGCCCTTTGGTGGCGCATTAAATGCCCCAATTTCGCCTCATGGCCAGTGACTATTGACATTGCTACCGTAGCTGTCCTTCATTGCGGTGACTTCCTCACTTCTACCAGAGGTACTTGATCACACCATTCTACGCATCATTTTCACCCTCATGGCCAGCGGTTATTGTCATTGCTACCGTAGCTATCCTACATTATGGTGACTTCCTCCCCTTCTACCAGAGGTACTTGATCGCACCACCCTACGGATCGCTGTGCTTAATCACTTGATCACCTCTTCTTATGGCGCATACCTGTAACTCCCTCCCGCACATTCGTGTGTCGCGACTAACTTCATAAATGGCCATCTGCTACATCCTATCACAATGCTGCTGATGCACGGGTGCGCATCGCCGCTACAAGCCTGCGTGGTATTGTTTCTACATGCGGTAACACATGGGCCCACGCTGGCCCTTAAGAAAGGTCTCGGCCTTCTCCCATCCACTGCAGCGCAGGTCAGCTTGGGAGGCACCAGGTGTGGCTGACTCATCCTGCTTGTCCATGGAGAAAGTGAAGTTACTTACCTGTAACTGGGGTTCTCCGTGGACAGCAGGATAAGTCAGCCACACATACCCGCCCACCTCCCCTGGGAAGGGGTCGGCCTCCGTCCTGATGCCTGCCTCCTAGCGGCAAAAGGCTCAGCTAGTGACGAACTGGCTAGCTAGGGGCGGGCCGGGGGTGGGACCGGTTGGCCCATGCTCAGAAGGGCGAAAGCCCTTCTGAGCTATGGAGAGTACTTCTGTCTCGGCGCCGTCGGATGACGTCACCAGGTGTGGCTGACTTATCCTGCTGTCCACGGAGAACCCTAGTTACAGGTAAGTAACTCTACTTTATCCAAGCAGGCAGGAGGCACAGGAAGAATCTGTATTCTAGTTCTTAATCAGGCTGAAAATGTTGTAAGATGACATAGGAACATTCATTGCATGTGTCTCTTTAAGCCTGCAGTGCGTTTGGTAATCAGGGACAATAAGATTCCAGGCATATGTGAGTGAAACAGATTGATCTTTCCTGGATCGCAAATGTACATAAACGAATATCACATGAGCCTTGCTAAAGTTCACAAAGTAATAACTTAGAAATAAAATTCAATGTGCAGGATTTCTGTGACTAAACATCTATTGTGATACTAAGGGGGTCTTTTACTAAATGCCGCTAAGGTCAAGCACTACCAATGCATAGTAGGTGCAAAGCCTTCATGTTAGTTGTTGCAGGCATGACTGGCAGCTAATGCGCGACTGGGTACCATAACGAACAGCAAAGTAACGCGGGTGCACCTAATGCATCTAGAGAGGTGCCACTGGGGAACCCGTGCTCATGCACTGTGCTCTCCACGCCCACACTTCGCCTCTAGCCCCCCACTGTCCGCATTAGCATGCGAGTGCCGGTGAACGTGCTCTTCAGCAGTCGGTAGCTGGCATGCTTGCATGTTAGGGTTCACCGCAGCCAGTTACTGCTCGCTAATATCCGGATAGTGGCAAATTTCAGCTGCTATCCATTTAGCTTAGGCCACCTGAAAAGCAGACCTAAACTGCTATCCAGTTACAGTAGTCTATCTGAATATATTTATTAATGTACCTGTGTTTTTATTATATGCTGCTCTCTGTCCCTGCTTCCTCTCGGGTTCTCTCCCAATTGCTGGTGCTTCCTCTGTGCTGTACCTCATTATCTGTTTCTCTCCACCCCCCATATCTTATTCCTTATGTCCTGCCTTATATTTAACTCAAAATGCAACCCTTATTGTAACTCCCTTTAATACTCTGATTTTTATGCCTGGCCTCTTTCCTATGGAACATCTCGTCCATATTTGTGAGAAGAATCCTCTATAAACATTTTCAAAAAAGATTTGAAAACCTTCTATTTTTATTCTGCTTTTGACCTCATGAATTAATGTAGCCCAGGTCCCACAACTAGGCAGCATCATGTTTTGCCAGCTGGAAGTCCTGTTCTCAATCCCCTCCCCATCCTCCCTCTTTTCCTCTGGGCTAGCTACTTATTCTTTATCTGATAACATTGTGAACTGCTATGAAGGGCAGTATAAAGAAGAACATTACTAAACTATAAAGTTTTTTAACTTGCTTCAAGCGAGGGCAAGGTCTCCTCAATTCTTTAAGTGTAGTACTCCATACAGTGGGAAAATAAAGAAACACAACATAGAGATTCAAATTATTTCTGAAGCTTCAGAGGAAGCAATCTTTGAGGCCATGAATGTGCACAGCTTCTCTCAGATTGGTTCAAAGGGCCTTCCTCCCAAGCCTGATTTTTATTGGTTAAATTTGAGGAAATGGCATTATCTCATAATCACAAGATCATCACAGGTTCTTTCACTTAAACAAAGGATTCACTGACAATATGAAAAAACATCATCAACTTTGACAAACAGCATCCCAAATAGCATCACTTTTTACTACTACTACTAATCATTTATATAGCGCTACAAGTCATACACAGTGCTGTACAGACCCATGTAAAGACGGTCCCTGCTCCTCAGCACTTACAATCTAATCAAGACAAACAAGACAAAAGATGAGAAAAAGGGTAGAATAAGGAAGGGTAAGGAGACACAAGGAAAGCAAGGGATCAGGGTCCAAAAGCAGCTTCAAAGAAGTGAGCCTTTAGCATGGATTTGAAAAGGGGCAGGGATGAAGCCTGATGTATAGACTTGGGTAGTTTGTTCCAGGCATAAGGAGCAGCAAGGTGAAATAATCAAAGTCTGGAGTTGGCAGGGGGGGGAAAAGGGCAAAGAGAGAAGCAATCCAGCAGAAGAGTGGAGTTCATGGGGGGGAGGGGGGTGTAGGGTGTAGAGAGAGAGAGGAGAAAGGAAAAGTAGCAAGGAGCAGAAGAATTAATGCATTTATTTATTTAATTTTCTTATATACCGCGCTATTTGTCATCAGTGTGGTTTACATTGAAACAATACAACAATTGGTCAGATATAACAGACCTATTACAAGTAACAGGAAAATTAACATGGAAGTAAACAGGGAAATCATTTATAATTCTAGAAAATACATGTTGGAGATATATAAAATCTATACAGTTAGTTAGGGTAGGTATGAGGTTAAAAGGATGGGGGTGGGGAAGGGGTGTTTAGGTGTTTGAAGTGTGCGATGAAAAGGTGGTGTTTAAGGGCTTTTTTTGAATTGTTTGATGTCTTTAATTGCTCTGATATTGGGAGGGAGTTTGTTCCAACATCTAGGAGCATAATTCAAAAAAGCCCTATTGATGGATGATTCATTAGCTTTTAAGGAAACTTTTGGTATAAGTAGTGTGTCAACAGCTGGAGATCTCCTGGACCTGTTATTTGTTGTGTGTATGATGAGATCAGAGATGGAATCTGGAGAAATATTATTGAAGGCCCTAAAGGTGGTAAGGATGGCCTTATATTGGATTCTACAGTTTATTGGTAACCAATGAAGCTTCTCTAGAATGGGGGAAATATGCTCACTCTTTGATGATCCGCAGAGGACACGAGCAGCTGCGTTCATGGCTAATTGTAGAGGATTAATAGTTATATTTGGTAAGCCATGGAGTATTATGTTAGCATAATCAAAGTGTGGCGTGACTAGAGCTTGAAAGATGGTGCGGAAGTCATCAGACTTCATCATAGGTCTCAGATGACGAAGGGTTTTTATCTTGAAGTAAACGGCCTTTACGGTGCATTTTATATGTTCCTTGAAGTCTAAAGGTCATAAGGAGAAGTTTGAATTGGATACAGAAATGGAAGCCAATAAAATGATTTGAGAAGAGGTGTATGCATTAGGGAGACTGCCAAACCTTCAGGGATTCCAGGCTGGGGGACTCCCATGGAGTCCTCTGTTATTTTTGTTACCTTTTTGGTCCCCTCAGGGACCTAGAAAGGAATGGAGATTTTTGTCTCATGGGATCGCTGTCTTGCGGAGTGAGATTGCGAGTCACTGGAAAGCTGAGAATCTGCTGGGTATTAGGGGGACCCATATTACTGGGCCGGTTGACTGCCCTGAAGGGGGAGAAGGATGCTAAATTTAAGGATGCATGGGAAAAGTATGAGGAATGGCTTCAAGTGCATGCCTGAGCAGGGGGAGAGGGATGGGGGGGGGGGCTGGCGTAGGGTGTTGAGGGGTGTGCGGAAGAGTACAATATGGGAATTGGTTGATGCAGCAGCCTGTGAAGTGGTGGGGATGGGGTAATTTTAGTTATTATCTTGGGGGGAGGGAGGGGGAAGATTTTGCCAACTTTGTCTTGTCTGTATCTTTTGTAGACTCCTCCCTGGAATGGTTTCCAGGAGAGGGAATTGTAGTCGTACAGTTGCTTTGATGCTGTTAATAAACTATAAATAAATAAAAAGAAAGAAAGAAAAGCTTTTCACTACACAGGGTTGCTCTGCTAATTGTTGGTCACTGAAACTGCAGAGTTTCAGGTAGTCTACAAATAGTAAATAGGATGTTACCTCTGTGTTGTTACCTTCTTTAGGATTCAGGCTAAATCTGTATCCCAAAGATTTGATGAGAGCACTCATGGGATTAAGTGCCACACAAAACAGAAGTGGCGACAGGGAATCTCCCTGAAATCTTCCTTGCTGGACCTCAATGTTAGGAATGATTTTATTTATTTATTTATAGCTTTTCTATACCGCGCTCTTTTTCATCAGCGCGGTTTACATTGAACAAGAATACTCACAGCAAGCAACAGGTTTACATGAAACAGGAGATTTCAACTGGGATTCAACTTAGGGAAACTATGTACATATATGTTATGAAATTATATACAATGAATAGAGATTTTATTAACATCTTGTGTAAATAATATATTTACAATTTTACTATGAAGGCTTGGAATGTGTTAGAGGGTTGATGGGCACTGGAATTGGGAGAAGTGTAGAAGGAAGAGGTGGTGTTTTATGGCTTTTCTGAATTGCTTGAGGTCCGTGATTGCTCTAATGGTAGATGGTAGGTTGTTCCAACATTTGGGTGCGTAGTGTGCGAAAGCTCTGTCTGTGGTTGTGCGCGTACATTTTGTGGCTTCTGATGGTGTAGCTAGGGTATTTGCAGCTATGGATCTCCTGGATCTAATGTTAGGAGTGTGATTGAGGAGGTTTGATATTGCTGAAGGGGCAATCATGTTGATCGCTTTAAAGGTCATGAGAAGGGCTTTATACGCAATCCTGCAGTTTATGGGGAGCCAGTGTAGTTCCATTAGGATAGGTGTAATGTGGTCACTTTTTGAGGCGCCGTATAGGACACGGGCAGCGGCATTCATGGCTAGTAGTAATGTATTTAGGGTGTTTTTTGGGAGGCCATGGAGTATTATGTTAGCATAGTCGAAGTGGGGTGTGACTATGGCTTGGAATATGGTTCGGAAGTTGTCTTGGTCGAGCATATTTTTCAGGTTACGGAGGGTCCTTATCTTGAAATAAATGGTTTTTACAGTGTGGTTGACATGTTCTTTGAAGTCAAGTCGATGGTCCAGTATTACTCCAAGGTATCTTATGGAGGACTTGATTGGGAGGTCTTCGTCTCATAATTTTAGAGTAACTGGTGGTGAAAATTCTCTGTTTTTCGTGACGATCAGGACCTCGGGTTTTTTGAAATTTATTCGCATATTCTGGGTGAGGAGCCAGTCTGCTATAGCGTTAAAGCAATCTACTAGTGTTGTGTAATCTGGGCACAAAACGTTGATTGGTGTGAATATTAGCACATCGTCTGCGTAGATTAGGGAGGATATGCCAAAGGAGCGAGTGATATCGCATAGGGGCTGCATGTATATATTAAATAGCAGCGCTGATAGGGAGAAGCCCTGAGGTACTCCTTGTTTTAGCTGGAAAGGTTCTGAGGTGCCTTCAACCATCCTGACTTGTTGCCAGCGATCTTCCAGGTATGATTTGCACCATTCCTATGCCAACCCGTGGATTCCTTTGTCGTATAGTCGGGTTAATAGTTTGTCGTGGTCCACGGAGTCAAATGCTGCGGAGATGTCGAGGAAAATTAGGGCAAAGCCCTTTTTGATATCGTCTATCCCACTGATGAGTGTGTTGGTTAAGGTGGTCAGAAGTGTCTCAACTCCATGGGCTTCCCTGAATCCATGTTGACTGGGGTCAAGCGGTGAAGAGGTGTCTATGTGTTGTTGGATTTGAATGTTGGTCACTTTCTCAATTATTTTGGATAGTAGAGGAATACTGGAGATCGGACGGTATGATTCTTCTCTTGTTGGATCTAGTTGGTTGTTCTTTAGCAGTGGCCTTATGGAGGTCTGCTTTAGGGCAGATGGGAAAATGCCTGTTGAGAAGGACATATTTATTATTTCTGCTATGATTGGGCTAAAATCAGAGCGCATAGCTCTTATCAAGTGTGCTGGGCAAGGGTCGTTGGGTGCTGTGGTGGTATTCATTTTGATGATGATGTCTTCAACGCATTTTCCTGAGGGAGATGAGAGCTGAAGGAGAGGCATCTGGTGGGTATAATGCTGGGTGGGACTTGGGGAAGATGAGATTGTAGTTCTGATGGCTTTAGACTGTATAAAGTTGGCATACCTTTGGGAGTGTATAGGTTCATGTTGTGGTGGTGAAGGTTCTGTGGTTAGAGTTTTTACTAGATTGAAGAGTTCCCGTGGTTTGTTTAAGGATCGGTTGAGGAGTTCAGAGTGGAAGGTTTTTCTTGTGTCCCATATTGCTTCACGGTGGGCTCGCAGGTGGGTTAAGTATATTGTTTGATCTGTTGGGTTATGTGTTTTCCGCCACTTTCTCTCAAGCTTCCTCAAGAGAATAAGGGACTTCCTTAGCTCCAGGGAGAACCATGGTGCAGATGGCCTTTTCCCTACATGGTTATTCGTAGTTGGGTTTTTGTGGGCTGGAGGCAGCTTGGCGTATTGGTTGATGGTTTCATTCCAGGTAGCAACCATGTCGTTGATGTTGGAAGAAGGCTGATTAAGTTTTGGGAGTGTTTCTTGATTTCTTCTTCGTCGAGTTGTTTGAAGCGCGTGAAATTAGTTGATGGCCGTTTCTTTCTATCGGTGCAGAGGTCTTGTTGTGCTGGTATTTTGAATGAGATCAGGCTGTGATCTGACCAGGGGACCGGAGTGATGGAGAGGTCGAGTATATATTTTGTGGACTCTTTAGGTGGGTGGAGCGAAGACAAGGTCGAGAACATTGCCACGCTGATGGGTGTACTCACCATCTTCATACTTCAAAAAGATTGTGTTTTGCCACATTGTCATGATGAACTTAATGTACTCTATCAAACCAGGATTTATTTTGTATATTTCAAGGCAATTTATTATTCAAGAATGTGGCACACTGTCAAAAGCTTTCTATCAGCCATTATGATCTTGTAGGTAGATAAGTTATTGGTCTGTAATTTTTGGTGATGTTACTTGGGTCCCCCCCTTTGGAAGGAGAAATATTCTTCCTGTTATAAGCCACTGTGGTGTTAAGTCCGGCTGCTTGATTAGTTGGTTTTTGCAGTTTGTCAGGTCTTGGTGAAGTGATGTTAACTACTTCAGCCAAACCTTGGTCACTCCATCTCGGCCAGGGCTCTTCCAGTTGGAGGCTCATTTTAACCTGTATTATAATTTCTACAGGGCATTCGATAGGTTTGATGTTTAATTTTTCTAAATCTTCTTGTATGCAGGGTAACCATTTTGCTTTTTGACCATGCACTATGAGGTCCTCATATAGTTTTCTCCAGAAGGTTTGTTTAAGCTTTGGTTGGTGTTATTTTTATCATATTAATGCTCTTTTGTAGTTCACTGTAGAACTGCTTTGAGTTTTCTGTAGTCCATTTTGATAGTTTTGTTTTCTGTTGTATTCCAGGGCAACATCTCCAAGTGGCTGAGTTTTGTGTATAAACACCAAAAAAAAAGCTCCTAGCAAACTAACATACATAACATAACATAACATACTAACATTACAGAAAGAACTTGTCTGGTTATCAACTTCTAAAAGACCAAGCAGGCTCAAGACATTAATGTTTAAATATTAAAAAGAGGAGAACGAGACCTCAGTATAAGATAAATATCCCTGTATCTCATAATGAGATCTCTTCTCTTTTTAATATTTAAACATTAACGTTTTGAGCCCGCTAGGCCCCTTAGAAGTAGCCTCTTAAGACATTATGCAGTTCAGCAGTAGTGACGCTATTGTAGTTGATAAGTAGAGAAGTTATAAAGTTATCTTCCTGAAATGGATAATAATATGTTAGTTTACTAGGAGGTTTATTGTGTTGTTTATTAAAGCTTTTAGTGCTGTTTAGTTAAAAATGAGCTTTGCACATACCATGACAGTCATGAACCTCACTTCTATGCCAGGATATGTGGAGTATGATCTCAGTCTGTCAAATATATTGCTGATGTTCAGAGTAGTACTTGCATCGTGCCAAAGAGAGCATCACTCTGGAGTTCGTAAGATGTTATGTGTATGGGTAATTTATCAAAGTGTGCTTGAAAGTTCTTCTTAATTAAGCCTACGGCACCCAACACGATGGGAAATAACTCAGTATCTTTCTGCCACATTTTCTTGGTCTCCGACTGCATTTCTCGGTACTTAAAAGATGTTCTCCCTTGCAACGCGATTCAGAGTAGTCGCTTGGAACTGACATCTGTATAATCAATGCCGCTCTGGTGTTTTTCTCCTTTACCTTATATCCAGCTTCCTCGCATCCAGCTTTTTATTGGTCGGAATGGGAGTATCCCAGGTGATCATAACGTCTCATTCTCTGTAATTCTTTCAGGGCATGATCCCAGTGCTTTTCAGGTACAGTGATGTTGTAGTATTTGCAGAGTTTCCAATGGATGAGGCGTGCTACTTTACTGTGCCTTTCTGCATAGAAAATTTTGGTCATCAGAACTTCAGAGCCAGCTATGAGATGAGTCACTGTTTCCATTTCTTTCCTACAGAATCAACATATGTCTGTAGGTTTTGCCAGTTGTTTCAATGCTCGCTGTAAACCATCTTATCTATAAGCCGCTGTCCTGGGCTACAACTATCAACCTCTCATCCTTTGGTTTCAGTTCACCTCTCTTTAACCATTCATGTGTCTATTCTTGATTGACAAAGGGTTCCTGGAGTAACACTCTGTATTTCCCACTATATTTATGCATTTACCACTTGTTTTTCCTTGTATGTTATCCAATTCTTTGAAGAGTTTTTTCTCTAGTTTTGCAAATTCTGTTACTTCCTTCCCTGTGTAAGCTTGTGGATTCTCAGTCATTCCTTCTAGTCGTCAGAATAGTTGTTCAAATTTGATGAGGGAAATAGATTCTGGAAGTTTACTTTCATATTTCATCACTTTTGTGCATTTGGATCTGATGATGCAGCTAGGTAGGCCAGGAGACCTATGATAGTAGCTCTGTATGTGTAAGCAATCTCTATGAGGCCTAGCCCTCCTTCAGCTCTAGGGATGTACTGTCTTGTCATACACTGATTCTTATAAATTACTTCATGGGCATGGAGGAGCTTTCTTGTTTGCATATCCATTTTTTCAAGATCTTTAAGAGGCCAGTCCACAATAGCAAAGTCGTATGAGAGTACAGGACTTGCTAGCTGATTGGTGGCTTCTATCTTATTCCGTGATGTTAATGCACTTCTCAATAATGATTTCAATCTCCAGTAGTATTCTTTCACTGTGTATTATTTGATGCCTTTTCAGATCTGATGACCAATTGAAACTTTTATTACACTCAGTGCATGTAAACAGATTCTTTTCTTACATTCAGATCCTGATTCAGCAAGGGGCACGTCTGGGCCATCTTAGAACCCAATTCTGCACCACGAGAGCAATATGATTCCGTGGGTGCAGGATTGGGCCTGGAGATGGCCCGGCATGCCCCTGCATCCTCACCGCTCAACCCCTGACTGGGCCAACCAGAGCCCAGATCACCATGGCTGCTGCTGATGCTGCCTGGGGCTGGCTGCCGATCCTCTGAGGTGGAATAGTCTGACCATCCCCCCCCCCCCCAGTGCCCCAGGAAGTACAGGGCCATGATCGGAATCAGCCCTGTATGCCCGGGTGCAGGTCCTGCTCAAGCTCCTTCCACTCTCTGTCCCTGTACCCTGCAGCATTCACAGCAGCTCTGTGTGTGCAGGCGGAATGGGAGGCGGAATACAGTGAAGTCGGATAGCGGGGCTGCCGCTGTATATCATTTGATGAATTTTCAGATTTGATGACCAATTGAAACTTTTATTACTCAGTTTATGTATAAGGTTTCTTTCTGCTATGTATCATTTAAAGGTTTTTCAGAGTCAATAACCAATTGAAACTTTTATTATACTCAGTGTTATTTATTTATTTACATTCTCTTATATACCGCGCTATTCTGCATCAGTGCAGTTTACATTGAACAAACTGAAATTACATTGAAGAGGGCATTATAACTTGGAGATAACTATTTTACAGGGAACATGGGCTATGGAGGGTTAAGTGGCTTGCCCAAGACCACAAGGAGCACCTGTGGGACTAGAAACCCCAGTCCTTCCGGCCCAAGGTTGCAGTGGATGTAGACAGTTTCTTTACACTGTGGATTGATGCTTTTTCGGATCCGATGACCAATTTAAACTTTTATTACAGTCAGAGTATGTAAAATGTTTCTTTCTACTATGTATCATTTGGTGCCTTTTCAGATGTGATGACCGTTTAAAACTTTTAATACACTCAGTACATTTAAATGGTTTCTTTCCACTGTGTATCGTTTGATGCCTTTTTAGATCCGATGACTGCTTGAAACATTTATTACACTCAGTGCATGTAAAAGGTTTCTTTCCGCTGTGTATCGTTTGATGAATCTTCAGACGTGATAACCAATTAAAACTTTTATTACACTCAGTGCATGTGAAAGATTTCTTTCTGCTATGTATCATTTCATGACTTTTCAGAGTCAAGGAGCAATTGAAACTTTTATTACATTCCGTGCATGTAAAAGGTTTCATTCCGCTGTGTATCATTTCATGCCTTTTCAGATCCAATGTCCAATTGAAACTTTTACTATACTCAGTGCATGGAAAAAGTTTCTCTCTGCTGTGTATCATTTGGTGCCTTTTCAGATGTGATAACTGTTTGAAACTTTTATTACACTTAGTACATACAAATGGTTTATTTTCGCTGTGTATAATTTGATGCCTTTTTAGATCTGATGTCCGACTGAAACTTTTATTACACTCAGTGCATGTAAAAGGTTTCTTTCCGCTGTGCATTATTTGATGCCTTTTCAGATCCGATGTCCGACTGAAACTTTTATTACACTCAGTGCATGCAAAAGGTTTCATTCCACTGTGTATCATTTGATGTTCATTCAGATGTGATAAGAGATAGAAACTTTTATTACACTCAGTACATGTAAAAGGTTTCTCTCTGCTGTGTATCATTTGGTGCCTTTTCAGATGTGATAACCGTTTGAAGCTTTTATTACACTTAGTACATATAAATGGTTTATTTTCACTGTGTATTATCTGATGCCTTTTTAGATCCGATGACTGACCGAAACATTTATTACACTCAATGCATGCAAAAGGTTTGTTTCCGCTGTGTATCATTTGATGAATTTTCAGATGTGCTGACCTATTGAAACCTTTTTTACACTCAGGGCATGTAAAAGGTTTCTTTCCACTGTGTATCATTTGATGACTTTTCAGAGTTGATAACCGATTGAAACTTTTATTACACACAGTACATGTAAAAGGCTTCTTTCCGCTGTGTATCATTTGATGCCTTGTCAGAAGTGATAATCTTTTGAAACATTTATTACAGTTAGTACATATAAATGGTTTATTTTCACTGTGTATCATTTGATGCCTTTTTAGATCCGATGATTGACTGAAACTTTTATTACACTCAGTGCATGCAAAAGGTTTGTTTCCGCTGTGTATCATTTCATGAATTTTCAGATGTGATAACCTATTGAAACTTTTATTACACGCAGGACATGTAAAAGGCTTCTTTTGGCTGTGTATCATTTGATGTCTTCTCAAATGTGATAACCAATTGAAACTTTTATTACATTCAGTACATATAAAAGATTTCTTTTTGATGTGGATCATCTGGTGGATTTTCAGTTTCAAAATGCACTGAAAGGTTTTACCACACTCAGAACATGTAAATTTTCTGTTTCTGCTGTGGATCATTTGATGATATTTTAGAGACAATAACTGATAGAAACTTTTATATTTAAAGTTTTTCTTTCTGCTGTGGAATACTTGGTGAGTTTTCAGTTTTGACAACCTACTGAAGTTTTGACCACACTGAGTAGATGTGAAGGGTTTTTTTCCACAGTGAATCATTTGATGGATTTTCAAATATGCCATACTCTTGAAGATTTTACAGCACTCAGCACATGTAAAAGGTTTCTTTCTGCTGTGGATCAGTTGGTGAGTTTTCAGTTGTGACAGATAAATGAAGCTGCTGTCACATTCAGGACAAGTGGAAAGTTTCCCTCCAGTATGTCTCCTTTGATTAATTTTCATTTTTGAAAGATCCGTAAATATTTTCTTAAATGCTGAAGAAGACAAATTTCTCTTTCCTGTGTTTTTTTTCTGATTCTGTTTTATGAACTGCTTGATATTGCAAATTTTCACATATTCTCTACTTTTTCCAGTACTTTGGTGTTTAATTAGTGATTTCTTATGATAGAATCTTTTGTTAACTTCAATACATAGAAATGGTTTTACTTCAGCATGAATTCTCTCATGTAATTTCAGATTTACCTTCTGTTTGAAACATTTTTCACACTGAGAGCATGAAAAGCATCTCTCTCTAGTGTGGGTTTTCTTCTCTCCTTGGTGGGGTTTGGAGATCATTTGATCACTGTTACTATTTCGGAAGGTTCCCTCTACTCTCAGGTGTCTGTGGGGCTCAGGGATGTCTGTGAGCTCCCTGTCAATTCTCTCACACTCAGTGACTCCGTCTGGTGAGTCTTCTGCACGGTCTCTCTGCTCCTTCTCTGATTCCAGCTGCTGATTCCTTGTGTTGCTCCTTTCAGTCCCCCAGGAAATATTTTCAGGGACATTTCTTGAGGTCTGTCCTCTTTCTACAAGATATTCTTTTTGATTTTCCTTTCTCTTCTCTTCCTGGATGATTTCAGAAACTCCTGGATATAAACAAAAGATATTAAGCATGTATTAGTGAATATGGAAATCTAATAATGATGAGAACAGAATTTTCTGGGCTCACACAATGACCACATAGCATATGATATTTAGAAACTCTGTGGAGTTGCTCAAGGTTTCCCATACTTTTCATGTGAAGAGTCAAATTGGACATGTCAAATCACTGCGAGGCTAACCCAGCCATGTTTTGGAATGTGCCTTCCTCAGGGATATATCTTAAAAACACAAAAGGTAAACATATATAAAAGACACACTGAACATAAAATATGAAATATGAATTTTCTGTGCTTGCTTCATGCACTGTTGAAGTCAGTATTATATTGACGTTTCTTATGGTTATTGCTTAATATGTGGGTTCTCAGACCTCGATATCAGAACACTTTCTAGCTAATTTCTACTTTGCATATTGCTTTGCAATCTTGTTGCAGGTAAATTGTAACATATACAACTTTATTCACACACATTTGACACATATTCACCTTGGGTATGATGTTTGCTTATAACAACTCACAATAATATTCTTTTTTACTTGTTTTGAAGGATATAGGATGGAGGGTCCTTTTACTGAAGTGCGCTATGCAGTTAGTGTGGGCTCTGGAGTGTGAAAAATGCTTGCTGAAGCCTGCAATAACTGATAATGAGGGCCCAAAACAGTGCAAGCAGATTTACATATTGTGGATCACACGCTGGGGTGATAAAGGGGTGGATTAGGGGTGGAGAGTGGGCATGGTGAGCACTGCACAGTTAGTGTGAGAATAAACACTGTGCGTTAAGTGTGACTCTTACATATCTGCACAGTAATTGTGCATGCTGCCATGCTGCGTTAGGAGTAATTGTGCATGATGCCATTACTGCGTTCTGTGCAGTAATTGTGCATGCTGCCGTGGTGTATTAGGGATCCGTTCTGTGCAGTAATTGTGCATGCCTCCATGGTCTGTTAAGGGACCTTTCTGTGCTCTAATTGTACATGCTTCCGGGGGGCATTAGGACACCATTCTGTGCAGTAATTATGCATGCTGCCACAGTGCGTTGGAAACAGTTCTGTGCAGTGATTGTGCATGCTGCTGCGGTGTCCATTCTGTGCAGTAATTATGCATGCTGCCGCGGTACATTAGGGAACTGTTTTGTGCTGTAAATATGTCTGCTGCCACAATGTGTTGGGGACTGTTCTGTGTTGTAATTGTGCAAGCTGCCGCGGTATGTTGGGGACAGTTCTGTGGAGTAATTGCTGGGAAGATGCTGGACCCACCTCCAGCAGTTAGCGCACAGAAGTTGCAATTACCATGCTTTAGCTTTAGTGCTAAATGCTCATTGGTTGAAAAATCCTAGAGCAGTTTAGTAAAGCAGACCTTGAATTTTTTTGCAAGGCTAGTCATCTATAATCTTTTTAAATATCTTGATTCATCCATATTTTTATCAGAAACAAACTTAAGGACCCTTTTACTAAATGCTGCTCTCCGGTTAATGCATATTCTAGCATGGGGTAATTGGCTGCAGGGAGCGCTGATAAATGAGCATGCCAGGTACTGGCCACCAAAATGCAAGTGAAATGGCAATCACGTGCTATTGCAGCAGGGCCAGCTCAAGGCATTGGAACACCATAAGCTAACATTCGCTTTTGAGCTCCCCAAGAAATAATTAAAAATGATAATAGTAAAATAAGTAAACATAGATACCAAGAAGGAGAGTCAACATATCATGAAATAATAAAAGGAAAAGGAAAATAGTAACACAAAATTAGACATATAAATATAATTAAGGTCAACTAAAGCAATAATTGGTGCATAAGTGAGCAGTGCCCTCACTTGGTTTGCGGTTTGTCGTGCTGTGAGGGCTTGTGTGCATCAGTGATACTGAGGGCTAAGCTATCGGTAGTTTAACTACTGGCAGGGTCTCCTAAGATGGACAGGTCTCAGCTGAGATGCCAGACCAAGACAAACCACCCATCTGGGCAGCAGCAGAATGGGACAGTGTTGGTGGCGGAGGATCATATTTCTGTGATAACGGCAACAACACTAAACTTAAAATGCGCGGAAGAAAGGCCTGGCAATCTACTTCTGTATCTTGCCATGAAAACCCAATGGATAGTCACAACAAAACAAATTGCACTATAGTGCTGGAAGATGAGACCCCCCAGGTCGGAAGGCACGCCTTCTGCAAATCTGGAAAGAAGCAAAAAAATCATGGATGCTCTCCAAGATGCGTTACTTAGACAAATGGTGATGGAACCAACCAGGGAAAGCTCAACCCTGGATTTAGTGCTCACCAACAGTGATAGCGTGTCGAATGTCTGCATGAGTGCCCCTGTGAACAGCAGCGATCATCACATGGTGTGGTTTGAGATAAAAGCCATGGTACAAGCCAATCATAGCAAGCTCAAAGTCCTAAACTTCAAAAACACCGACTTCAATAAAATGGCTGAGTACCTAAAGAAGGAGCTGACAGGGTGGAAGGAGATAATGGAAGTGGAATTGCTATGGGCTAAACTAAAGGTGGCAATAAAAGGGGCAACAAATAAATATGCAACAAAAGAAAACAAAAACAAGAGGAGAAGAAAACCCATTTGGTTTTCCAAAGAAGTGGCTGCTCAAATAAAGGCAAAAAACACAGCTTTCGCAAGATTCAAAAGCTCGCAAACAGAGGTACACAGAAATGAATACAGGATCAAACTCAAAGAGACAAAGAGAAAAATAAGGATAGCAAAATCAAAGGCAGAGGAAAAGATGGCTAAAGATGTTAAGTGTGGCAACAAAACCTTCTTCAGGTATATTCGGGAAAGGAAGAAGATCAGAGGTGGAATTGCAGGACTCAGAAGTGCTACGAACGGACTGGTGGAAAGTGACATTGAAAAAGCGAAATTGCTAAACAAATACTTCTGCTCTGTTTTTACTAAAGAAAGTCCTGGAGAAGGACCACCTGTGACTCCCAAATATTATAAAAATGGGAATGAAGTAGATACCACACCATTCACAGAAGATGATGTGTTAGAACAACTTGCAAAACTGAAAGTGGACAAGGCCATGGGTCCGGATAGGATACATCCCAGGATTCTGAAAGAGCTCAGAGAGGTTCTTGCAGGGCCGTTAAAGGATGTTTTCAACAGATCCTTGGAAACAGGAGAGGTTCCTCAGGACTGGAGAACAGCTGATGTCATACCTCTACACAAAAGTGGTGACAGGGAAGAAGTGTCAAACTACAGGCCCGTGAGCCTTACCTCGGTGGTGGGAAAAGTAATGGAGGCGCTCCTGAAAGAGCGAATAGTGAACTTTCTCAAAACCAACAGGTTGCAAGACCCAAGGCAACATGGTTTTACCGAAGGACGATCTTGCCAAAGAAATCTTATTGAGTTCTTTGACCGGTGTCGTGAAGTGCAAGGTTCAGAACCAAGGGAGGCAGAGGATTCACTGCAAAGTGAAACCAGAACTGTCAGTGCTGAAACAAGCATGGAGGGTTGGCATGGAAACCCTAAACAAAGAACGTCACAGAGTGTTAGGGAACGCCCATCCCCTGAGCTAGCTCCTGCCTCATCAGGGAAGTGGGAACACCTGGTGGGAGGTGTGGCTCAGCACAACGGAGAAAGAAACTTAGATAAAAAGCCTTTAGTTAAAGATAGGACAGAGAGAGAGAAGGGGAAGGAGAAAGAGACGGACATAGTCTCAGATACGGAGACAGAAGGAAAAGGCAGCACAGCAAGCGTGGAGAAAGCTGAAAGAAGGAGAAAACCAGAGAAAGATAGATACTCCGAGGGCAGCCAAGGTCTGTGGCTGAGAGAAGGGAAAAGGGAAAGAAATCCCAATTCCACTCGGAGGAACTTCTCAGAGGAAGAGAGCTGGGGAAGATATTCAAGTCCAGTTCCCAGGGAGCAGTGCTCAACTACAAAAAGCACTGGGGATTTTTACTATCCAAAAAGCAGAGACGTTTATTCTGGGAACCAGAAAAGGCAACCACGCTGTGCTCACAACAGACAGCCTGCAGGTAAAGCTTATTTCCCTGATACCAAGCTTTTATCAAAGGGGAGAGAAAAGTTTTACCAACCTTTTTGTAGCCAAGGGAGATTCCTGGGAGAAAGCAGTTCTAAAGGCAGACACAGAATTCCCTGTAGCCAAATAGAAGAGGGAAACGTGTATCCTTTTAATTACAGAGGGCTGTGTGCACAGGAAGCCAAACACCCAGACTCACAGAGCAGGTTGGGGGAAGGGAACCCTGTAATTGGAACGGAGAGGTTTGCATGGCAGGCAGAAGAACCCTCTCTAAGGGACCTTAAGGAAGAAGGTGATCTTATGCAGTGGGACCCTTATCAACCCCCTGAGTCCGAAGTGTTTATGGACTGCTCTTATATGGTGGCAGACAATGTGCAGTCCCTTTGTTAATAATACTGGATTTTGTTGAAGGAAGAAAAACAGCCAAAAGAAGTATTTTGGAGGGAAACTGTTTTATTCTTTTTGATTCCGTAACAGCTGAAGATAAGCGTTATTTAAGTTGCCTATTTTTGTTCACATCAGGAGTATGGTTTCTTAGTAAATATATTCTTTGTTCATGGTCATCAACATCCAACCCCGGGAGGGGCAATAAATCCTAATTTAACCTGAACCACTCGTGCACAACTTGGACTCATTCTTACTACTGTAGGACTACATTACCCAGGAGGCCTTTCCAAACCTCCATTTAAAGTTCACAGTCTAAGAAACACAACTACCCACTTGCCTTGCCCATGCTAAATGCCTCTGGGAGGGTGAGTGGTGACACCGGGTGACCAGGGAGCTAGATCAGGGACATGCGATGGATGTCATCTACCTGGATTTCAGCAAAGCCTTTGATACTGTTCCTCATTGGAGGCTTATCAATGAACTCAGTAGCTTGGGGATGGATCCTAAGATGGTAAATTGGATCAGAAATTGGTTGACTGACAGACGACAGAGGGTGATAGTAAATGGAGCTCACTCGGATGAAGGGAAGGTGAATAGCGGGGTGCCCCAGGGGTCGGTCCTGGGCCCGGCACTGTTCAATGTATTTGTGAGTGATATTGCTGAAGGACTGAATGGAAAAGTCTGTCTTTTTGCAGATGACGCGAAAATTTGCAACAGAGTTGACTCCCCCGAGGGAGTGGTTAACATGCGGAAAGATCTACAAAAGCTGGAAGAATGGTCTAATGCTTGGCAATTAAGATTTAATGCAAAGAAGTGCAGAGTCATGCACTTGGGTAGCAGAAATCCAAGGGAAATGTATGTGATAGGGGGCGAGAGGTTAGTATGCACGGATCAGGAGAAAGACCTTGGTGTGATTATTTCTGAAGATCTCAAGGTGGCAAAACAGTGCGACAAGGCGGTGGCAAAAGCCAGGAGGATGTTGGGCTGCATACAAAGAGGAATCACCAGCAGAAAGGAAGAGGTACTTATGCCACTGTACAAGTTCTGGTGAGGCCTCACTTGGAATACTGTCTTCAGTTTTGGAGACCGTATCTTGCAAAGGATGTAAAAAGACTGAAAACTGTTCAGAGGAAGGCGACCAAAATGATTTGGAGTCTGCTTCAGAAGCCTTATGAGAAGAGACTTGAAGACCTAAACATGTACACTTTGGAGGAGAGGAGGGACAGGGGAGATATGATTCAGACCTTTAAATACTTAAAGGGAAATAATGAACAAACAAACCTCTTCCAAAGACGGGGAAGCTGTAAAACTAGAGGGCATAACATGAAGCTGCAAGGTGGTAAATTGAAAGGCAATGTCAGGAAATACTTTTTCACTGAAAGGGTGGTGGATGCTTGGAACGCCCTCCCGATGGAGGTGGTGGGAGCAAACACAGTGACGGAATTCAAAGTGGGCTGGGACAGACACAGTGGATCCCTTTACAGCAACAGGATAAAATCAAAATAAACGGAACCATCTAATTTCTCAACAAATAGGGGTGTCCTACATGGAGTGGTGGGCTCACCCCTAAACAGGGACGTGGGGAGGGGTGGCCTGCACTGAGCGGCAGGTGCACCTACTCTTGCCATCGTGCTGGGCAGACTAGATGGACCATGCTGGTCTTTATCTGCCGTCATTTACTATGTTACTGGGGAGAAGCTGAAGACTTCTGACTGCTGATGCAGCTGCGCATGAAATGAGAGTCAGAAGCTGCAAAATTGTCTTACATTTGGACATGGAACGTACAAAGCATGAACCAAAGGAAGTTGAAAGTGTTCAAGAATGAAGTGGAATGTGTACAACTTAATCTGTTGGGTGTCAGCGAACTGAAATGGATTGGCATCGGGCACTTTGCAACAGATGATCACATGGTCTACTATGCTGGAAATGAAAGACAAAGAAGAAATGGTGTTGCATTTATAATAAAGAAGAAACTTGAAAGAACTGTAATGAAATACAGTGCAGTCAGCGAACGCTTAATCTCTATTCTTCTACGAGGATTGCCTATCAACACAACTATAATTCAAGTATATGCCCCAACAACAGCTTCAGAAGTGGATGAAATTGATAAGTTCTATGAACAAGTACAAGCTGAAATTGACAGAACATGCAAACAGGATATCCTGATAGTCATGGGTGACTGGAACGCAAAAGTTGGCAACAAAGAAGAAGGCAAAATGATTGGAAAATATGGACTTGGCAACAGAAATGTAGCTGGAGAAAGACTGATAGAATTCTGCAAGACCAACGATCTATTCATCTCAAACACCTTCTTCCAGCAACACAAGTGGCGACTGTACACATGGACTTCACCCAATAGATGGTACAAAAATTAAATTGACTACATCTGTGAGAGTCAATGATGGAAAAGCTCTATAACATCAACAAAGACAAAACCTGGAGCTGCCTGTGGTACAGATCACCAACTACTAGTATGCAAACTCAAGCTAATTTATTTATTTATTTATTTATTTACATTCTTTTATATACCGCGCTATTCCACATCAGTGCGGTTTACATGGACCACAAATTTACACATTTCAGTTGGTTGATCTGTGTTTACAATGAAGGGTACATGAACTTGAATCAAAACTTGGGTAACTATTTGCATCTCAACAGGCTGGTATTGCAACATTCATCTGTACAGCATTGACTAGTTCATTGATGGGGGTGTTGCAGTACTAACTTCCGGGTAGTACAAGAAGAAAAGGTGATGTTTTAATGCTTTCCTAAACTGGGCTAGGTCCGTGATCGTTCGGATGCTGGGTGGGAGGTTGTTCCAGCATCTCGGCGCACAGAATTTGAAAGCCCTGTTTCCTGTTGCCTATGTGCACTGAGTTATTGCTTTTGGGACTATTAGGGTGTTGACCGTTACTGATCTTCTCAATCTGTTGGGTGAGTTGTTCTGTATGAGCTCTGTTAGGGATGAGGATGAGAGCCCATTGATGGCTTTGAAGGTCAGTAGTAAGGTTTTAAATGTGAACCTGCCTTGTATAGGGAGCCAGTGGAGCTGTTTCAGGATGGGCGTCATGTGTTCCCTCCTGGATGTTCCCTGGAGAACTCTTGCTGCGGAGTTCATAGCGAGCTGCAGCGGGTGTAGAGTGGATTGAGGGAGTCCCTGCAGTATGGCATTTGCATAGTGGTAAGATCAACGCCTGGTAAATCGTCCGGAAGTCATCAGGCTCAAGAAGGAAGCATAGGTTCCTGAGAGATCAGATTTTATGGTATACTGCTCTTGCTATATTGCCTATGTGAGTCTTCATGTCTAGTCGCTAGTCTAAGGTGACTCCGAGGTATCTGATCGTGGGTTTGGTAAGAAGGTCCGCTTCCTTGACCCTAAGAAAGGGTGGTGTGATGAAATTTGGGTTCCTTGTGATGAAGCTAAAGTTGTGATGAAGCTAAAGTTGAAAAAGAGCAAGCCACTCATCAATGTAGCAAAATATGACCTTGAGAATATACCAATGGAATTTAAAGACTGCCTGAAAAATCAATTTGCTACTTTAGATACAAATGACAGAGCTCCAGAAAAGTTATGGAATGACATCAAGAAGGTTGTGTTGGAAGAAAATGAGAAGTCTGTACAAAAGGTGAAAAAGCAAAAACGGCCAAAATGGATGATGGAGGAAACTCTGCAAATTGCCCAGAAATGCAGAGAAGCTAAAGCCAGATGAGAAAGAGAGGCAATCGCAGAACTCAACAAAGATTTCCAAGATGCAGCAAGACAATACAAAGAAAAGTACTACTATGACGCATGCAAGGAAATAGAAGCAGAAACTATTAGAGGAAGAACAAGATCGGCTTTTCTAAAGTTACGAGAATTAAAGAAAAAATTCCAACCTCGAATTAGAATGCTACAAGATGTTCAAGATTCTATGTTGAATGATGCTGAGAAGATCAAGAAAAGATGGAAAAAATAAACAGAGTTTTTATATAATAAAGATAAAGTGGACAAACAGCCGTTTCAACCTGTACCTTATGATCCGGAATCACTGATGATGAAAGAAGAAGTTGAAACAGTATTGAAAGCCTTATCAAAGAACAAAAGCACCAGGTATTGATGATGTTCCCATAGAAGAATTACAGCCATCTGCCGCAGCTGTTACTATACTTACAAGGCTCAGAAAGGTGATCAAACTGACTGTGGAAATTATCGCACAATCGCTCTGATCCCACATGCCAGCAAGATTTTACTAAAGATTATTCACAGAGACTACAACCATACCTAGAACAAGAACTACCTGAAGTGCAAGCAGGGTTCAGAAAAGGGCGAGGAACAAGAGACATCATCGCGGATGTGAGATGGATCTTTGAAAAGACTAAAGAATACCAAAAGGATATCTATTTGTGCTTTAATGACTACAGCAAATGACTGTGTAAACAATGAGAAACTCTGGGCCACATTAAGAAGCAGGGGTATACCAGAACACCTGATCGTTCTCTTGCACAATCTGTACATTGATCAAGAAGCAACAGTTCGAACAGAACAAGGAAAAACAGAATGATTTAAAATCAGCAAAGGTGTACAACAAGGCTGCATACTTCCCCCTACCTGTTTAATTTATATGCAGAACAAATCATCAGAGAAGTAGGATTGTATGAAGACAACAGAGGTGTGAAGATTGGTGGAAGACTCATCAACAACCTTCACTATGCTGATTATACCACATTACTGGCTAAAAGTGAAGATGATCTGAAACATTTGTTTCTCACGATCAAGGAACATAGTCTTAAAATGGGACTGCATCTTAATGTAAAGAAGACAAAGATCATGACAATTGGCAAAATCAATAAGTTCATCATTGATGGAGAAGAGATTGATATCATGGACAACTTTAATCTACTTGGATCAACTATCAATAAAGATGCAACAAGCAGTCAAGAAATCCGACGACGCATTGCTCTTGGCAGAATGGCTATGAAGGACCTAGACAAGATTCTCAAGAGCAGAACTGTCTCTATCCATACAAAGATTTGACTTGTTCAAGCCATGGCATTTTCAATAACATCACATGGATGAGAAAGTTGGAAAGTGAAAATGATAGGAAGAAAATTGATGCCTTTTAATTATGGTGCTGGCGACGAATACTGCGTATACCATGGACTCCCCAAAGAACAAACCAGTCAATACTAGAGGAGATCAAACCTAAGCTTTCTTTAGAAGCACAGATGACAAGACTTCGACTTTCATGTTTTGGACACATCATGCAAAGAGAGAGATCATT
This sequence comes from Ichthyophis bannanicus, assembly GCA_033557465.1. Taxonomy (NCBI): domain Eukaryota; kingdom Metazoa; phylum Chordata; class Amphibia; order Gymnophiona; family Ichthyophiidae; genus Ichthyophis; species Ichthyophis bannanicus. The sequence continues at coordinate 112,368,173 of CM066031.1, read as the reverse complement.
AAAGAAAGGCATCATGCTTGGCAAGATAGAAGGTCAACGCAAAACAGGAAGGCCAGCAATGAGATGGATCAATACAGTAACAGCAGCTACGGGTGCCAGTCTCTCAACAATGAGCCACTTGACTGAAGTCTGAACACAATTTAGGACAACTATCCAGAGGGTCGCCATGAGTCGACACCGACTTGACGGCACTTAACAACAACAACAAGAAGTGAGCAGTGAACTGTTGGTAAGGTGCATATCCAGAGAAGCATACTTACAATTGTAATCAATGGATTATGATAAAATAAGCTTAAAATCCTAAAAAGGACATTAAAAAATTTTTACACTAGGGGGTCATTTTAAAAGGCTTAGGCGTGATTTAGGGTGTCTGAAGATGTGCACGTGGTTGTCGAAATTATGGAGACATCTCCGAAGCTTTTCCACAAATGACAATTACAGACATCTCTGTTGCAGGGACATCCAAATAGGCAAGGGGGTGTGGTGTGGACATGTCTGGGGAGGGGCAATAGATGTATATGTCTCTGTTTGATTTCAGCAATGGCAGGGATGTCTGCAGATATATCTACATTAAGACCTGCTGCAAGCATGAATAGGCATCAGAAAAATGCTTCTTTCAGCCTCAAAACATCCAAAGAGTGTAGAGTTAAGTGACTAGTCTTAGATTTATTTATTTATTTAGAGAACATTTGTATACCGCTGCTTCCAGCGATCAGCAGCGGCTGACTATACATATCAGGAGGGGTAATCAACAGTTAATACAGAATGATTGCATGCCAAGATTCACACTGGGTTCACACTGCACAAAAATCTGAAACAATATTTACAGGTGCAATTACATATATACATATTGTTACAATATTTACAACTTGCAGTTATATATGTACAATCTGTTACACTAATTACAACTAAACTGGGGGGGAGATGCACTAACCTAGATGCATTACATGGTGTTCAAATCCCTTAAAGTCATATTGTAAAGATCACAGAGACCCGCACTGGGATTTGAACCCTGGCCACCCTACTCTCAACCCACTACTTTAACCATCATACTATTAGATGTCCATATTCTGAGATGTTATTCTGGGGATGTCTATACAGATGTCTCTATAAACATCCATATCAGGCACGTTTCTTTTTTGAAATTGTCTTTTTATTCATTTACAATCATAACCACATACAGCCCCTTTGCCCCTAACCCCCAGAGTCATTGGTTTCAATACTCATATAACATCAGGCTATTTACATCAGTTCAGCAACATTTCCCTCTACAAATTGCCTCTCACCTTATTTCTTCCCCCTTCCCTCCCCATCCTCCTATTCCCGCCCCATCCCCCACCCTCGTAGCCCACTTCCCCATTACTATTCTCGTCCCTCTACTTTCTGGGGTTCTTCTGATCCCACTTGGAACCATTAATGCAACAAAGCAATACTTTAGAAGAGCTTTTAAAAGCGATAACCTCTATTACACCCTTAAGTGTGCCCGCTTCCACTCTTGGTACCAGTGCCATACTTTTGTAAAGGACTCCAGCTTGTGATGCTTATTTGCCATAATCTCACACATTCTGTATATAAAATCCAGCCGCTTGAGTTATCATACGTCTTGTGGGCAGTGGGGGGATCACACTGCAATCTCCATTCTCACTGCTATCACACAGAAACCCAGGAATTTGCCCCTTTCCCCCCTCCCATCCCTCCTGCACTTCATTCAACAGCACTTGCTCAGGCATCAATTGCACTGGGACCCCTGTTATCTCTTTATATAGACACTTAAGCCTTCCCCAGAACTGCTGTACCTTGGGGCAGTCCCACAACATGTGTTTCAGGTCCCCCACCATCCCACACCCTTTCCAGCATTCAGCTCCATATTTTTGTTTATAACATGTAATTACTAGGGGTCTAATACATTCTCAAGCACACCTTCAAACTATTTTCCAGCAGTATGGTCCCCGGTGCTAAGGATCTAATGGTAATAAAAACAAAAGAGACAGTCCCAACTAAAAAGAAAAGCTATTCATCAAATCAATATTTGTCGTTGCTTCCAACAAAAGGGGATAAGGGCCAGTATTATTGGTCTGAAACGTGGCATGTCGTTGGTACTGGACAGTGATCCAACACAGTTTATGTGATTACAGACAATGTGGTTATAAGATAAGTGGCATCTTACTTTGCATATTATATATCACTTTAATAAGAACTATTTTCACATTTAAATATTCTTTTCCAAATTAAAAGGGAGTAGCTACGGTGAGGGGGTAAATGTTCCCTTACCTCCTTTTGTTGGAAGCTCCGACAAATATTGATTTGATGAAAAGGTTCTAGTGGTGGCACAGACAGCCTCTCATCGGGACCTCTCCCACTTCCCCAGTATTTCCCTCTCCCAATGTTGAAGGTGGAGAGGAGCATTCACATTTCCACCCTGCCAGCAAGCACCGATACAGAACTGCAAAAAGACCTCCCCATTTCCCCTCCTTCCCCATCAGCAATTTGAAGGGAGTTATCTCTTGCCCTAAGCCTTGTTGAACCCTCCTTTGCCCTAAATAGTGACAAAGCTGTAATACACATATTGGTCTCCAAACCCCAAGCCATATTTATTTATTTGGCTAAGTTTATATTCCACTTTTTGCAATGGTTAAAGAGGTTCACAGAGAACTGGAAATTATACAAGTAACATTTACATTATAACAGGTAACTATGTACAGTAAACAAGGGGTGGATTAACTAACTATGTACAGATTGATGATCTATCTATGTATTCTTGTAGTGCTTGATATGTTGACTATGTATGTGTTTGAGAACTGTCTACATGTTCTTATAATGTTGGGTTTTAGGGGCCGATTAGGAATGATGTTCAGTTGTTGGGCATGTTGGGTGTGGAGGAGTCAAAGTGGAGGGTAAACAGGTGAATCTTCAGAAGTCTGCGGAAAGTTGGGAGATCCGTGGTGTTTCTTATGTTGGCTGGGAGGGATTTTAAGGTAGTTTGAACATAAAATTTGAAGACTCTGGCACGAGTCTGTTGGGTACTCTTTATTATAGCTTGGGGGGTGATCTGTGTATTCATGATGGAGGTTCTCCGTGATCTGTTTGATTGTTGTGGTGTAATAAGGGAGCAGAGGTGGGTGAATGATTGATGGTATAAGGCTTGTAAGTCATTAGCAGGACCTTGTAAAGTATTCTGCTTTGCAGGGGGAGCCAGTGGAGGTGTTTGAGGATGGGAGTGATGTATTCGTACCTGGATGTGTGTGTAATGGTTCTTGCAGCTGTATGAATAGCCGTTTGAAGGGGTTGAAACGTTGATTTTGGGAGTCTGTGATATATTTTGTTGCAGTAGTCGGCATGGGGTGTTGTGAGGGCTTGAAGGGCTCAGTGGAAGTCTGATGGGGCAAGCAGAGGACAGAGATGCTGTAGCGTGCGGGTTTTGTAATAAATTGCTCTTGTTGAATTCGCAATTTGAGACTTCATTGTGAGGTAGCTGTCAAGAGTGATTCCCAGGTATTTTACTTCTGGTTTGATTTGAATTTTGGTGCTGTTGAGGGTAATGGAGGTGGGGGATGGGTGAAGGAGACGTTCCTGGTGATGAGTAGGGCTTCCGTTTTCTGCAGGTTTATGGATAGGTGATTTTCGGATAGCCATTGTGAGGCATCTGAGAAGCATTGTTGGAGTTCGTGGTGTGATGTGTTATTGAGGTTGAGTGGTGTGTAGAGCATAATATCATCTGCGTAAATGTGGTAATTTATGTTGTGTGTTTGGAAACTGTTACAGAGGGGTTGCAGGTAGATGTTGAAGAGGAGAACAGAAAGAGTGCAATCTTGAGGGACGCCTTGGGTTTGAGTGTATGGGATTGATGATAATGACCCAATTCTCGATTGTTTGATCTCAATAATTCGATTGTTTGATGTGCCAACCCGCTTTGATTTTAATGATAAAGCAGTATTCCAAATCCGTCTAAATAAATAAATAAATTCTCATTAGCTGAATTCTGTTGTGGAGGTAGTTTTCAAACCATCTTAATACGGTGCCCTGTTTTCCGATTGACTGGAGGCACTGTAGGAGGGTTTTGTGCTTGATGGTGTCAAAGGCAGCAGAAATATCAAGAAATACCATGATGAATCATTGGTGGATGTTCTGAGTTCCCTTTATGAGGTTCTTGAGAAGCGAGGTTAGAAGGGTTTCCACTCTGTGCTGAGTCAGAAGTCGTGCTGTTGGGGGTCGAGTGGGGCATGTGTGTCGAGGTGATCCTTTAGATGGATTTGGACTGTTTTCTCTATTATTTTGGATAAGAACGGTAAGCTTGCAATAGGTCTTTAGGAGGATGGATCTGAGGGGTCAAGGTGGGGCTTTTTTAGGAGAGGGCAAATTGAGGAGCTTTTTAGGCTGGTTGGTAGGTAGCCATATAGCAGTGAGCATTGGGCAAGTTTAGCTAGGAAATGTGCGAGGTCGGGGAAGGTGGCTTTGATCCAGTTGACTGAACAGGGATTGAGGTGGTGGTGTTAAGTGATGAGATGATGTTTTAGATGTTTTCAGGTGAGGTTGTTTCAAAAGTGGCTTGGTACGTGATAAGGATGAGTAAGCTTGAGCTGACAATTGGGGGTGGTGAGTCTCTAGAGAAGTAGTCTGCCAGCTGTTGAGGAGTGATGGGGCAGTGCGTTGCACTGTTGATGGGTGTTGAAGTGAGTTCTTTTACAAGGGTGACTACTTCTCATGGGCGGCTGAGGGATCTTTATATTAGTTTTGTATGGTAGCTTTGTTTTGCAAAGTTGGTAGCTCAGTTGTACTCTCTTGGCAGGATCATGTACTGAGTTTGATCTGGGGGTATTTGTGATTTTCTGCATCTGCGTTGGAGAAAATCACAAATACCCATCTGTGTTCTTGTTTCCTTAGTTGGATTTGAGCTTGTGGAGGTAGGGGGTGTACCATGGGATCCGTTTATGACAGGGTTGTGAGGGTGGGTCAAGGATGGTAGAGAGGCGGCTTCCCTTATCTCCTTCCACCCCGTCATCTCCTCCTTTAAGTACTCGGCCATTTTATTGAAGTCAGTGTTTTTGAAGCTTAGGACTTTGAGCTTGCTATGATTGGCCTGTATCATGGCTTTTATCTCAAACCACACCGTGTGATGGTCGCTGTTGCTCACAGGGGCACTCACTTCCAATCATCCTTCTCTATTAAGGCAGCTAACATTGGCATTGGCGACAGTAGCTGTACTGCAAAGTCCATAGGAATGTCTCTTTTCTTCATATCTGTGCTTCCTTCACCAGTCCTTTCCTCCTTTGCCTGCATCCTTCCTTGGACACTCAGGTCCAATCATTGTTTTTTGGTCTATCCACCCACCTCTCAACGGGTCCTGCCACACCCTCCATTTGCAGTCACGCTTCTCCATTGGCTCTCAATGCTTTCTCCACCGTGCAGGCCCACCATGTGCGGCCATCTTTCATAAAAGTGAGCCCAAATGGATATAGCCATTTATATTTCAACTCTTCCTGCCACAGTTTCGGAGTAATTGCACCCATCTCTTTTCACCTTTGTAACGTTCCTTTGGCCACATCGGCGAAGGTGGCTATCTGATATCCTTGCCAGTCAAAGTGATTTATGACCCGCATTTTCTTTTTTTTTTCAACTTTATTTTTATTGAACAAAGTTTTCTCCCCCAACATTCTTCCCCTAGTAGGGTACAACAGGTATAGTCCACTTCCTCCTCCCTCCCCCTTCACTCCCCCCTAACTCCCAGCAATGTTATTGAACATACTTTGTAACAAAAGGCTCCCATATTTTATGAAACTTAGAAAGCTTATTCTGCTTGAACGCAGTCAGTTGCTCCATGATGTAAATGTTGTGTAAGCGTGCTCTCCGTTCCACCAGAGTAGGTGCTTGCCCTGCCTTCCAATGCAGCGCTACTCACATCGTGCCATAATCACACAGATTCTCACCAATCACCCCTGATCCTCATGCCAGCCTACAACCCCCACGCCAAGCATAATCCCCGCCAAATCCCATTCCACTGCTACCCCCACTAATGCCCATACCCCTTTCCAGAAGAGCGCCACACATGGACAGTCGCACCACATGTGTTTGTAAGTGCCCTCTGCACCATATCCCCTCTAACAAGTGTCCGGATACCCTGGGCAATTTTATGGAGTCTAACCAGGGTGAAATACCACTGGTAGAGCACTTTATATCCATTTTCGACATGCTCAGCTGCTATAATCCCTTTACTCATGTTCTTGAAAATCCTACCCCAGCTACGATCCTCCAGCTCCTGCCCCAAATCCGCTTCCCATTGGTTCTGGAATTTCATTTTATCTTCCCTAGGGCTGTTTAGCAATTCATAAATTTTGGAAATTGCCTGTCACCAGGCTGCCGGGTACCAGCAAATAAACTCAAAATCTGTCAGGCCCTGTGCACCATGAAGCCCCATTGTGATATCCATAACCAATGTTGAAGTTGCAAATAGCCATACAGATCTTGAGAACCCCTTCAAGTCCTCAGAGGAATCCAGTTCCCCATCAGGGCACAGCTGAATAAGCGTGATAAGACCCGCTCTCTTCCACCGCTGAAACAAGGGGTCCACAGGCTTGGAGGGAAGTCACTATTATAGTGAATGGGTTGCAGAAGTGACTGCGTCCTTTGCAACCGCTGACAACAAGTAGACCGCCTCCAATGCCACTCCACTTGTCGCACATACAGGTTGAGCAACTCCGCCCCTTTTCCCCCTCCCCAAAGAAGATGCTGCAGTGGGATCCCCCTAGTATAATCGTCTGCTACGTGCACCCACTTACAACTCACTCCATCCTGCCAACCCACCCCATCAGCCAATTGGGCCGCCAAATAATATCAGTATAAATTAGGCATTGCTAGGCTCCCATTAGCCCTAGAGAGGTAAAATACTGCCCATGCCATCTGCGGTGGCCTCTTTTTCCAGATATATTGAAACAACTTCCACTGTAACCTCTCCAAATCCCCCCCAGGGAAATGACATAGGCAGCATCTGAACGTAGTACAGCAGCTTAGGAAGGATTATCATTTCAATGCATGCCACCCTTCCCAACCACGACAAGGTCAGGTTCATCCACTGCTCCAAATCACCCTGCACCCAATGCCACAGGTGTGGCTAATTCTGATGATACAGCTGTGCGGTATCCAGCCCTATTTTCACACCCAAATAAAACAAAGGCCCTGCCATCCATCTGAAAGGTAAGTGCATCATTGCCGATGGACAGCGGACTGTGGTAGCGATATATTTAGGGCCTCCATTTTGTATAGATCAGTGGTTCTCAACCAAGTCCTCTAGGATCCCTAGTACAGTTGGGCTTTCAGGGTATCCACAATGAATATGCATAAGATAGATCTGCCTGCACTGCTTCCATTGTGTGCAGATCTATCTCATGCATATTCAATGTGGATATCCTGAAAACCTGACTGGCCTGGGGGTACCAGAGGACTGGGTTGAGAACCAGTGGTCTAGATTGACCTTAAACCCTGAAACTCATCCATAAGTAACCAGTTCCTCATGCCCGGCCCATAAGGATGCAACAGGGTCTTGTAGCATTAGCAGAACATTCGCAAATAAGGAGATCTTGTGTTGTCCCTCCCCCACTGTTAAGCCCTGTATCGCCTCCCGACTCCTAATCTTTGCAGCCAACGGTTCGATAGACAAAGCGAACAAAAGCAGGGAAAGGAGGTTACCTTGTCGCGTCCCCATTCGGGTCTAAACCCCCCCCCCCCCCCCAAATAACCACCATTTACCTTTACTGCCACCTCAGATCAGAGTATAAGCATTACATAGTAACATAGTAAATGATGGCAGATAAAGACCAGTATGGTCCATCTAGTCTGCCCAGTAAAATGGCAAAAGTAGGTGCACCTGCCGCTCCGTGCAGGCCACCCCTCCCCATGTCTTTGTTTAGGGGTGAACCCACCACTCCATGTAGGACACCCCTATTTCTTGAGAAATTAGATAGTTAAGTTTATTTTGATTTTATCCTGTTGCTGAATCCATTGTGTCTGTCCCATGCCATTTTGAATCCTGTCACTGTATTTGCCCCCACCACTTCCATCGGGAGGGCATTCCAAGCATTCACCACCCTTTCAGTGAAAAAGTATTTCCTGACATTGCCTTTCATTTTACCCCTTTGCAGCTTCATGTTATGCCCTCTATTTTTACAGCTTCCCTGTCTTTGAAGAGGTTTGTTTGTTCATTATTTCTCTTTAGGTATTTAAAGGCCTGACTCATATCTCCTCTATCCCTCCTCTCCTCCAGAGTGTACATATTTAGGTCTCCAAGTCTCTTCTCATAAGGCTTCTGATGCAGGCTCCAAATCATTTTGGTCGCCTTCCTCTGAACAGTTTCCAGTCTTTTTACATCCTTTGCAAGATATGGTCTCCAAAACTGAACACAGTATTCCATGTTAGGCCTCACCAGTGACTTATACAGTGGCATTAGTACCTCTTCCTTTCTGCTGGTAATTCCTCTTTGTATGCAGCCCAACATCCTCCTGGCTTTTGCCACCGCCTTGTTGCACTGTTTTGCCACCTTGAGATCCTCAGAAATAATCACACCAAGGTCCTTCTCCTGGTCCGTGCACACCAACCTCCCGCCCCCTATCGCGTACATTTCCCTTAGATTTCTGCTTCCCAACTGCATGACACTGCACTTCTTCACATTAAATCTTAATTGCCAAGGCATTAGACCATTCTTCCAGCTTTTGTAGATCTTTCCTCATGTTATCCACTCCCTCAGGGGAGTCCACTCTGTTACAAATGTTCATGTCATCTGCAAAAAGACAGACTTTTCCATTTAGTCCTTCAGCAATATCACTTACAAATACATTGAACAGTGCCGGGCCCAGGACCAAACCCTAGGGCCCCCTGCTAATCACCCTCCTTTATCCAAGTGAGCTCCATTTACCATCACCTTCCATCGTCTGTCAGTCAACCAATTTGTGATCCAGTTCACCACCTTGGGACCCATCCCCAAACTACTGAGTTTATTGATAAGCCTCCTATGAGGAACAGTATCAAAGGCTGAAATCCAGGTAGATGAAATCCATCGCATGCCCCTGATCTAGTTCTCTGATCACCCAGTCAAAGAACTCAATCAGATTTGTTTGGTAAGATCATCCTTTGGTAAAACCATGTTGCCTCAGATTATGCAACCTGTTGGTTTTGAGAAAGTACACTATTCGCTCTTTCAGGAGCGCCTCCATTACTTTCCCCGCCACCGAGGAAAGGCTCACAGGCCTGAAGTTTGTCACTTCTTCCCTGTCACCACTTTTGTGAAGAGGTACCACATCAGCCATTCTCCAGTCCTGAGGAACTTCTCCTGTTTCCAAGGATTTGTTGACCTCTCTGAGCTCTTCCAGTATCCTGGGATGTATTCCATCCGGTCCCATGGCCTTGTCCACTTTCAGTTTTGCAAGTTGTTCTAACACATCATCTTCTGTGAATGGGGTGGTATCTATTTCATTCCCATTTTTATATTTGGGAGTCACAGGTGGTCCTTCTCCAGGATTTTCTTTAGTAAAAACAGAGCAGAAGTATTTGTTTAGCAATTTCGCTTTTTCAATGTCACTTTGCACGAGTCCTTTGCCAGCACTTCTGAGTCCTGCAATTCCACCTCTGATTTTCCTCCTTTCCCGAATATACCTGAAAAAATGTTTTGTCGCCACACTTCACATCATTAGCCATCTTTTCCTCTGCCTTCAATTTTGCTTTCCTTATTTCTCTTTTTGTCTCTTTTAGTTTGATCCTGTATTCCTTTCTGTGTTCCTCTGTTTGCAAGCTTTTGAATTTTGCGAAAGCTGTGGTTTTTGCCTTTATTTGAGCAGCCACTTCTTTGGAAAACCAAATAGGTTTCCTTCTCCTCTTGTTTTTATTTACTTTCCTCACATATTTATCTGTTGTCCCTTTTATTGCCACCTTTAGTTTATCCCATTGCAATTCCACTTCCCTTATCCCCTCCCACCCTGCCAACTCCTCCTTCAGGTACTTGTCCATTTTACTGAAGTCAGTGTTTTTGAAGTTTAGGACTCTGAGCTTGCTATGATTGGACAGCAACTTGGCTTTTATCTCAAACCACACTGTGTGATGATCGCTGCTGCTCACAGGGGCACCCACCCAGATATTCCCTCCCCCACTCCAAACCTCCAGAGCACCACCCACCGATATTCCCATTCCATTCTATCAAAGGCCTTTTCAGTGTCAACTGCTAAGGCCATAAAGCCCAACTCTCCGCCCAGGCGGCCCAGTCAGGTTGACCACTCTTTTCACATTATCAGCTGCCTGCCTCCCCTGTATAAAACCGGCTTGATCGCATTAATTAGGCTCAGCATAAGGCCACTCAGCCTATTGGCCAAGACTTTAGTCAGGATTTTCGCACCCACTTTTAATAAGGAAATTGGACAGTATGAGGCGCAACGCATCGTGTCCTTGCCCGGTTTCAAGATCATACTAATGCCCACCTGCCCCACCAATGGGGGTAGAATGACGCCAGTTAGCACCTTGTTAAATAACTTCACCAAAACTGGGTTAAGCTGATCACAAAATATTTTATAGACCTTCACCGTCAACCCATCTAGCCCAGGTGCCTTATCAGAAGCTAACCCTTGAATGAACTGCTGCACTTCCTCCAAGATATGGGCCTATCCAAACGCTCTCTATCGTCTCAATCAGCAGCGGCAGCGATACCGACTCCAAGTACCTCACCGCCTCTGCTGCTTTTCCCCCAGTTCATTAGTATACAGCACCCGGTAGACCTTTTGCAATGCCTCCCAGATATCCTCATTCCTCATCACGCCTCTCCCCCACTTCGTATATAATCCTTTCTACTGCTCGATAGGCCTGCTGGACCTTTAGACTGCAGGCCACCAACTTGTCTCCATGCTTGTAGAACCTCTGTCGAGCACACTCAATTGAAATGCTAGATCCTCCACCTGAATGGAGCGCATTGCCGTACGCGCCTTCTCCAGCTCCCACAATGCATCCTGACCTTTCTTGTAGGGGTGCTTGTTGTATTCTGCGCACCTCCACATATCCATGTTCTAGAGCCTCCTGCCTCAGCTGTTTCCGCCATGCTCCCCACATAAGAAAACGCTCCCTTAGATACTCCTTAAAGGTGATCCAAACCATGACTAGTCTCACTTCCCTTCCCCTATTCAATGAGAAGTATTCTGTGATATCCTTCTCAATGCTAGTCACCGTCTCTTTATCCCACAAAAGCCCTTCATTCATCAGCCAGAAGCTTCTACCCCTCTGGCGTCCCCAACCCTCTGCCTCCAGCCATAGTGGCCAGTGATCCATCCATGTGATTGGCTCCTGCTTGATTTGCTCCAGATTCATCTACAAATCTCAGCTAATAAGCAGCATGTGCAGTCGGGAATAGAAGTGATGCGATGGGGAGTAGTACAAATAGGCTTGCGTCCTAGGGTGAACCTCCTGCCATTCATCTATTAGCTGCCATAGCTGCATCAAATCTTTCAGACACTGCCTGTACATCCTTTCCCCTCCTCCCCCTCTCTCCAGGTGATCCAGTTGCAGGGAGAGGACCACATTAAAACTGCCACCCACCACTAGGGATCCCTACACAAACCCAGATAGCTACTGTCACCCACCAACGTCCCCAGAGGCCAGAGGGCTTGGGTAGTTTAATGGGGCAGTATTCTAATGGCTGTAGACTTTCCTGTGAAGGCTTTTGAAAGGCCTTCTGGGACCTGTGGTTTTTAACATTAGCCAAAGAAGTGTAGTTGTAGGCAGAGGGTAAGGTTAAACACAGGCTTTATTCCCCGTCCGGAGTGGATTCATAACAGTGGAACACAAGGAATTGCAGACCCTTCGTCTGGTGACACAATTTTTTTTTTTTTTAACTTTTATTTTCATTTTGCAACAAACAAAAGAAACAACACACCAAAGGAGACAAAACAAGTATACAATAAGGAAAAGCAAACCCAATTACCCCCCACCCCCATGCTTCTTCTCTAAACCGATAGTATCAGCATGTGAGCGCTGCCAAACAACAGTGATCTTACATCAAAACGAACATAAATAGTATCTGCGATACAGAATGAGCACATGACAGAGATTTATACAAATTTAAACAGTCAGATGAGAGCATTTAGCATTGTGAACATAGTCATTGAGCATCTTCCATTTAGACAGATGATGGGGGGTCTGAACGGAAGAAGCAAACATACAAGGTATTTGTTCATATTTACTATAGAGACAGACATGATTCCACCATTCATTGGGGCTCAGATGGGAGCTATTTTTCCAGTATTTCGTAATTAGGGAGATAGTGATGCCCAGCATAAAGTCTAAAAGGAAGTAAGCCGGTTTTGGAAGAGAGGGGATCCCCGCAGCTGAGCGGAGTCCCACTATCCTCCAAGAAAGGGGCTCTTGAAAGTGCAAAATAGATTGGATACGACCCCAGACCCGACGCCAGTAATACTGTAGTGCGGGACATTCATACATAACATGAATTAGTGAACCAATGGCCGCATGGCATGTCCAGCATCTATTGCCTTGGGAGGTGTTCCATTTGGCTAATCTGTCAGGAGTATAGAAACACCGGTGGGCTAGAAAGAAGAGTGTCTGAGTGAGTGAGGCGGATCGGGAGACCCGTGTCACTCTACTCCAGACGAGGCTCCATTGCTCCGGGGTCAAAGTTACATGCAGCTCCCGCTCCCATGCTTTCTGTGCTATAGGGGTACCTCTATTTACAGCATTACATAAGATTTTGTAAAAGTTAGATGCTACACCCGGTGAACTCCCTATAGATCGGATAGTCTCCGACAATCCCTGGGCAGGGGATTCCGATGGCGGGAGCACCTTAGCACTCCGAAGACAATGCTGTAGTTGCACCAACTGAAAGTAGTGTTTCGCTGGGAGACCAAATTCAATTTGCAATTCGCTAAAAGTTTTCCAGCGACCATCATGGAACAACTGGTTAGGGAGCCAAATGCCCCTAGTGTACCAGGGGCTCCACGCCATCGGTTTATTTTGTATTTGAAATCGAGTATTGTACCAAAGCGGGAGTCTGTCTAACGGACAGAATCGGGAGTCTAGAGATTGCATAAGAGTATTAAAGGCACCTAAAGTGTCTAAAAGCATTGGTGGATAGTGGGAGTCTGATGGGAGAGTCATACCAGGGAGATAAGTAAGAGGAATCGGTTTGCAAAGGTCCTCCTCTATGTCTAGCCACACAGGTCTACTCGGTGCAAGATCTTCCAGCCAACGAGCGCCTTGTTTGAGAAGAAAAGAGTGGTGATATTTCAGAAAATCAGGGAATCTGACACCCCCATTTTCCTTATCTGCTTGCAATTATGCTTCGCTATCCGAGGTGTCTTATTTTGCCATAAGTATCTAGTCAGAAGGCCCTCTAAATCTTTATATGTACGTCGAGGTAGGAGACAGGGCAACATTTCTAAAATGTAATTCACTTTAGGAACAATCATCATTTTTATGGTTTCTAGGCGACCCCACCAGGTAAGTGTTAAAGGAGTCCAACGATGAGTAAGCGCCCGGACTTTAGAGGTTAAGTCTTTGGCATTAAAGGAGATAGCGTCTTCCAAAGGAGAGCAGTAGTGAACCCCAAGGTATTTGACCATGCGAGGTTGCCATAAAAAGGGAAAGGATTGCATATCTGCCTGATGAATCAGAGGATTTAGTGGAAAGGCTACCGACTTGGTCCAATTTATCTTATAACCCGAAAGTTGTGAATATTTACCAATTTGCTCTAGGACGGCCGGCACTGAGTCTAGAGAGACAAAGAGCATAAGGTCATCAGCATATGCTGAAATTTTGATTTCCCTATGAGAGAAGGGGACTCCATGAATCTCCTCCGATTGCCGGATTAGTAAAGCTAAGGGTTCGAGTGCAAGATCGAAAAGAAGTGGAGACAGTGGGCATCCCTGGCGAGTACCGCGTTGAAGGGGAAATGGCTGAGACTTTAAAGCATTAGCACAGATACTGGCTGTAGGCTGTGCATACATGGTGCGGAGACAACGGAGAAAACCTTCTCCGAATCCGTACCAGCGGAGAGTTGCAAACAGGAAGGGCCATTCTAAGCGATCAAAGGCCTTCTCAGCATCAAGTGAGAGGCCAACCAATGGTCGATCAAGATTAACTGCGGTAGTCAGTACATGACATAGAGTCCGAGCATTGTCAGCAGTTGATCTACCGGGAATGAAACCGCATTGATCTGGGTGTATTAAAATAGACATCCTATCAGAGAGCCGGGTGGAGAGAATGGTGGCAAATATTTTATAGTCCGCGTTTAGGAGGGAAATTGGACGATAATTAGCTGTTAGTTGCGGATCTCTCCCCTCTTTCTCAAAAACTACTACATTTGCCATTGAAAAGGACCCAGAAGGAGATCCCTCCTCGGCCAGAGCAGAAAAATAAAGTTTCAAAACTGGAACTAAGTCAGCGTTAAAGGTTTTGTAGAATTCAGCAGGGAGACCGTCCGGGCCTGCAGCTCGACCTGTGGCACATCTCTTGATAGCAGAATGAATTTCTGATAAAGTGAATGGTTTGTCCATGGCCTCTCTATCTTCGTCAGATAGGGTCGGTCGTTGTACCCCTGAGAGTAATCGTTCAAATACTTCTGGCTCAAAATCACATTCAGATTGATAAAGCCGAGTATAAAAATCACGAAAGAGTCCTAAGATTTCTGTATCGTTAGTGACCAAGCCCCCCCCCCGACAGATTACGGAGAGCAGTAACACGCTTGGCTTCTTTTTGACCTTTCAGGGCATTTGCTAACAATTTGCCAGCATGGTTATTTTCCCGGTAATACATCCCTTGTTGTGATTCAATATTTTTAGCAGCAGCAGTATACAAAAGCTGATTGTATTGAAAACGAAGGCGTTGTAAACGGAGTAAAAATACATGGGTCAGTACGGGACGTGAGGAGACGCTCCCCAGCTTGTATCTGTTGCTCTAGAATCAGTAAGTGTTGCTTTCTTTGTTTCCCTTGTCGAATTTGATAGCTGGTTATAGTTGCACGGATAGATGCCTTAAAACCCTCCCACCAAGCCCAGCTCGCTGTGTCATGGGGTGAGTTAAAATGAAAATAATCTTGGATAGCGGCCTTTATGTCAACCTGAAAATCTTTTTGATCTAGTAGGGATCTATCAAAAAACCAAGCTCGGGGAGGATCATCTCGCGTAGTGACATGTAATGAAAAAGATATGGCAGCATGATCTGAAATATGGAGAGGATGAGTCCTAGCCGTGTCCACTTGAGAAATCAGTGCTTTGGAAATGAGAAAGAAATCTATTCTAGATTGTGAGTGATGGGGGGCAGAGAAAAAAGGTGAACTCTAAGTCGGAGGGGTGAAGCAGCCTCCATATATCTACTAGCGCAAGATCTTGCATCAGAGCTGTAAGGGTAGCAAGACTCTTGGGTGGACTACTCGTTCTAGGCGGTTGTCTATCTATCAAAGGGTCTAGTACTTGATTGAAATCGCCACCAAGTATTAATGGAGTATTGGCAGAGGCCTGTGCCAACTGCGCAATACTTGCATAGTAAGCAGGGTTATCCACATTCGGGGCATAAATACAAATACACGTGAATTCACTATCTCCAACCTTAAGGTGTGCACGGGCCCATCTACCCTCCTTATCAGAGCTAGTATCCATTACAGTAGCTTGCAAAGACTTCTTAACCAGAATGGCTACCCCACACCGTTTGGAAACGGCGGGAGAATAGGCAGCCACCATGTAAGGCTTAGCATTGAGTTTCAGTGTTTCAGCGGAGTTTAGATGCGTTTCCTGAAGAAACACTAAATCAGCATGCTCATGGTTAAGATAGCTAAGGATTTTCTTTCTTTTGATTGGGCTATTGATGCCTTTTACGTTAAGTGATAAGATCTTACATAAGGCCATTCAGAAAGGTTAAAAATTCTGAGCATGATAACGCACATAATTTCACAATGTCCCTCAAATTAACTGTATCTGGCTGTACACATAATATGATAGAAAATAAGCTAATGTAATACAATGAAGCGCCCCACATTAAAAAAGAAAACCGCGGTGCGGTAGAGAAGAAGCAAAACCCAGAAATTACTGGCGACCATGTGTCTGCGGGGAGAAACCCCAGAGAAGGCCGAAATTGAAAACATATAACCTGTATAACTGTGCGTGCTCCGAATCCAACCGAGGCACACATCATGGAGGGATAGGAGACCAAGAGAGTCATATAGAGAAAGAAAGAAAAGTCCAGGCAGTCTCTGTGCTTGGCTATGACCACCGCGTCGGGCCCTTCAAAATGGCGGTCAGAGCCGGCAGATAATAAGTCCAAGTTGTCGGATTAGCGCATCTGCTCTGCTTCTTTGGAGTCTAAAAATGTTGATAGTAGATCAGGATCTTCGAATGTCCTAGTTTGATTGTGGAGAGTCACTCGGAGCTTCGCTGGATACAACAGGCCAAAGCGAGCCTGTAGCTGTTGAAGTCGAGGGCGAAAAGCAAGGAGCCTCTTCCGACGGTCAACTGTGGGCTTTGCCAAATCAGGGAAGAAGGAGACTCTATGACTTTCAAACTCCAGATGATGATTCGCCCGGGCAGCGTTTAGAATTTGTTCCACTTGTTGATATCGTAGTAATCGAAAGATAATAGGCCGGGGGGTCGTTCGATTGAGCGCCATATGGGTAGGAACACGATGTGCTCGATCAATTTCCAGATCTCTATGAAAAGTGATCTTCAGCAAGGAGGGAAGAGTTTTGAGCAGGAATTCTCTTATATCTCCTGCTTCCGCCCCCTCCGGTATTCCAATGAGCCTCACATTGTTGCGACGGGCTCGATTATTGCTATCTTCTAACTCTTTTTGAAGATTCTGTATCTGGCGCTCAGCCTTGTCCAGTTTGACCAAGCGCACCGCGTGCGAGTCGAGGACCCCCGCCATGTTGTCCTGCCGTAATGAAAGACTTTCAAGTCGGTCCTGGAGCACACCGAAGTCTTCTCGCATGGCTCGAAGCGCTTCTCCGTTGGACTGCACCAGTTCCTTCACGCCGCGTATTTCCTCTAAGATCTCCTGGTGCATTTCGGGGTTTTCCCGAAGTGGAACCATCTTCTGTGGGGAAGACACCTCTGTTTTGGAGCGTTTTCCGTGTGAAGAAGAAGGAGACCCGAAGTCCAAGCGCGCTGGTTTATGGGCCGCCATCCCCCCCGAGGTACCCCGGTAAGTTCGGAGCAAAATAGTAAGTTTATGTACGTATTAAGTCAGGATTCTGAGTAGGCCTCTCGGGAGCTTCAGCGCGAAGCGTCTTACCCGCTGGACATCAGGCTCCGCCCCCGTCTGGTGACACAATTAAAGAAATGCTTCAAACAAAAACTTGGCTTACTTCAGCATTGGTAACGGAACAAAAAAGGCAAAAAGAAAACAGTTCATTTCACTTACAAAACTTTGCTTCCTGTTTTCTTTTCTAAACAGTTCTTGCTGCTTTCAACAAAGAGATGATATGCAATCAGCCAGAGTGTATGTACAGTCCATCTCACTCCCATCTAAAGACTCTCCAATAGTCTCAAATTGCATTTCTTCCTCATCAGAATAAACTTCTCCTGGCATAAAACTGCCATTGAGGTTATAACGTTCTCGCCGGTGAGCTAGAGCATTCCCCTCCTCCACTAAACTAGTGGCCCGTGGGAAATTACCATATTCACTGTAGTCAGGCTCCTGAGAGTTACACAGTTCCTGGTAAGAGCAGGGCAAATCAGGGTATTTTAAACCTCTTCTACTAGAGTAAATACGCCTACCTTTTGGCACTGCTACTTCCTGCTCTCTCGGTCGAGCAAAGCTCTGTTTTGAAGAACACTTTTCACGGTGTTTCTCTGTTAGTTTCTTTTCGATATAAAATTTCCTTCAGGGTAAAAACTTTCCCCTGCTGAATCCCTGGTGCTGGGTAATCTGTACCTCCTGGACTTGGCTGCTGGACTGCCACCTCTGCTTACTTCGTAGCAATATTCCTGGGGATATTGAAAAGCTGTGCACTGCTGCTCACAACAGCTTCCCTGTGAATTACCAGCCTCATATGCCCCGGGCAATCTCTCTGGCTCCGTCCTTGCAGCTCCACTGGTTCTGCTTTCACACTCAGCAGTTCTCTCAGTAGCACCTACTACTCCTCCAGTAGCTCCTGCCACTCCTCTCTCTCTACCTTCAGGTAAGTGAGTTTTAAATGTGTTTAAGCTGGTGTTAGTTTGGGCTCCACCCCCAGGCAGGTGCTCCTCATTTCCTAATGAGTTTTGTGCTACGCTTCTGTTCGGGCATTCCCTTACACCTCATGGCTTTGTTTGTATCTGTTGCTTATAGCAACCTTTCCCCACGTGTGAACCTGAGCTGTCAGTTTCAGCTACGTTTTTCTCAGAGTTCCCTAGTTCCATGGGTTCTGACAGCGCTACCTTATGACACTACACTCCCAACCTATCAAACTATGCCCCTTGCCCCTGATTAGGGGCATGCACGCTGACCACAGTTAACATTATGCCCTGCAGGGTCCCTTTCAGGACCACAAACCTCCCCTCTGGAACACAAAGTTCAACCTTCATCTCCATGGGGAGTGAATCCCGAAGCAAGAAAGCAATCACCCTCAGATTCCTTCCCCCCGCTTGGACGTGACAATGTCCCTCTGGTAATGCCTAGCTCTCAAAAGGGTCTGGTCTCTCGTCTGAAGATGTGTTTCTTAGACACACATTATATCCCAGTGCACCCTATTAGCTTCTTTAAAAAGCAGCTGCTGCTTGCGAGGTGAATTAAGCCCCCCAGCATTTATTGTGGCAATCCGTAAAGCCCTCATCAGTACCCCTTTCCTCCCTGACCCGCACCCGCCTCCCCCCTCTATCCCCAATCCCACCACCCACCTCCCCCATCCTCTCCCCTCACTCCCTCCACCCCTCCTCCCTCCCCCTCTTCCCCCAAACGCCTCCAGCCCTCTCTATTACAGCCCCACAAGTTAGACAGCCAACTATCAGAGAAAATGATGACTTCCCCTCCCCCCTCCATCAACCAAGCCACTAAATTACTACTACTACTACTGAGCATTTATAAAGTGCTACAAGGCGTACGCAGCGCTGCACAGACATGTAGGAGACAGTCCCTGCTCATAAGAGCTTACAATCTAGTCAAGACAAACACAGAAAGTGTAGGCAGGGACAAAGCAAGGGAAAGGAAAAGAAGATCAGGGGAGTCAAGATCCAAAAGCAGCAGCGAAGAGGTGAGTTTTCAGCCTGGATTTGAAAAGGGTTAGAGAAGGTGCCTGGCGTACAGACACAGGTAGTTTGTTCAAGGCGTCAGGCGCAGTAAGGTGAAAGGAGCGAAGTCTGGCGTTAGCAGTAGAAGAGAAGGGTACAGATAGAAGCAGTTTGCTAGAAGAGCGGAGTTCCCGAGGGGGGTTGTAAGGAGAGATAAGAGAAGAAAGGTAGTGAGGAGTCGCAGAGTGAATGCATTTATAGATCAGCAGGAGAACTTTGAACTGGATGCGGAAATGGATAGGGAACCAATGAAGTGACTTGAGAAGAGGAGTAATATGGGCATGACGAGGCTGACGGAAGATTAGCCGTGCAGCAGAGTGTTGAACAGATTGAAGGGGAGAGATGATTCAAAGGGAGACCTAAATTCCCACTTAGCCACTCATCTATTTCACAGTTCATTCGCACTCCCACACACTCACCCTACACTTCTCAAGTCTACCCTCAACCCCCTTCCTCCCCACCTACCACTTACCCCTAAGCACCCTCCATCCATTCTACTCGCTCCCCAGACCCACCAACCATGGGTACCGGGCACACAAACTCCAGTCTCTCTTACGCACTCCATCCCCCAAATCCATTATTCAGCTGAATACCCAGTCCCCAGTCAGTCATTTGAGTCCACGTTTTCCACCAACTAATGTCCCTTCTGCTATCATCAAGGCCTCTGGGTCTGCTGCACCCATTGCCATCTCGCCTCTCGCTGTCTGGGCACAGCAGGAGACCCTCCAAATCTGCCACTCCCTCTATCTCGAGGTCTTTTAAATCGGACAAAGCTTCCACTTGTGTCTTAGCTCGGGCCATATGGCATTCCTTAACAATGACAAGCGCGAAGGGAAACTGCTATCGATATCGGATGCCTTGCTCCAGTAGTTTCCGTGTTATGTTAATTGAAGACATACGCAGCATTGCTAAGAAAGGGGAAGTGCTACTGATAGGAGATTTCAATATGCCAGGTGTTGATTGGCACATTCCTGCTGCAGTATCATCTAGAAGTAAGGAGATCCTGGATTCTCTACAGGGAGAACTATTCAGGCAATTGGTAACAGACCCCACACGTGAAGGGGCCATACTGGACTTGGTGCTTACCAATGGTGAAAGTGTTTCTGATGTTGTAGTGGGAGATCATTTTGCATCCAGTGATCACCAGATGGTGTGTTTCAGTATTAGGACTTCGGCTGTTAGAATCCATTCCAAGGTGAGGATCATAGACTTTAGGAAGATGGGCCAATACCTCAGGGAGTCGTTAGTGGGATGGGAACAGCTGGGGGATGTAGAAAAACAGTGGGCAAAACTGAAAGGGGATATTTTAAGGGCAACCAACCTTTTTGTTAAAATGGTAAATAAAGGCAAAAGGAAAAGGAGACCGCTATGGTTTTCTAAGGAAGTAGCTGAAAAAGTGAAGAAAAAGAGGGAGGTCTTCATGAAATACAAGAGATCACAGAGAGAGGAAGACAGGCATCTGTATTTGGAAAAACTTAGAGAAGCTAGCAAAGTAGTCAAGAAGGCAAAGATTCAAAAGGAGGAGGAAACAGCCAATGCAATAAAATGGGGGGATAAGACATTTTTCAGATATATTAGTGAGAAGAGGAAGGGCAAGAGTGGTATTGTCAGACTCAAGGGTGTAGGGGGGGAATATGTAGAAGCTGATAAGGATAAAGCGGAATTGCTTAACAAATATTTTTGTTCTGTGTTCACAGATGAAGAACCAGGAGCAGGACCTCAGGAAACGCCCACAAATAGGAACAGAAGCGAGGGACATCTTGAACAATTTTCAGAAGACTGTGTTCGTGAGAAACTAGCTCAACTTAAAGTAGACAAAGCGATGGGACCGGATGAGATACACCCTAGAATACTGAGGGAACTTGGGGACGTTCTAGCAACTCCACTGACTGACTTTTTCAATGCCTCGTTGGAGTCGGGAGTGGTGCCAAAGGACTGGAGAGAGGCTCATGTGGTGCCTTTACACAAAAAATATGCCTTACACTCGTTATTTGATTTTTACATAACCTTGTTCCGTGTAAATATCTCATGATCGCAAATAGTGCGGTATATAAGAAATGCAAATAAATAAATAAAATAAATAAATGTATATAGTTAACCCCAGTTATCCAAGTTTGCACTCCTGTTCGATGTAAAACAAGACAGATTGTTGTTATGGTCGTTGTGTTATGATGTAAACCGCGCTGATACCGAATAGCGCGGTATATAAGAAATTGTAATAAATAAATAAATAAAAGCAGAAGTAAGGATGTGGTTGAAAACTACAGGCCGATTAGTTTAACTTCGGTGGTGAGTAAATTATTGGAAACGCTGCTGAAAGAGAAAATAGTGAGGTTTCTGGAGTCCAGCGGATTACAGGGTCCGAGGCAGCATGGATTCACCAGAGGCAGGTCTTGTCAGACAAATCTGATTGATTTCTTTGACTGGGTGACCAGGGAGTTGGACCGAGGGAGAGCTCTAGATGTGGTGTATTTAGATTTCAGTAAAGCCTTTGACACTGTTCCTCACAGGCGACTTATAAACAAACTGAGCACCCTAGGAATGGACCCTAAAGTTACTGCCTGGGTTAGAAATTCGTTGGGTGGGAGGCAACAAAGAGTACAAGTAAATGGAGCTCACTCTGAGGAGAAGAATGTTACCAGTGGTGTGCCCCAGGGATCTGTCCTTGGTCCGATTCTTTTTAACATCTTTGTTAGTGATATAGCGGAAGGGCTTTTGGGTAAGGTTTGCCTCTTTGCAGATGATACCAAAATCTGCAATAGAGTAGACACCCAGGAAGGTGTAGATAACATGAGGAGGGATCTAGCTAAGCTTGAAGAATGGTCTAGAATTTGGCAGCTGGGATTTAATGTTAAAAAATGTAAGGTCATGCATTTGGGCTGCAGCAATCCAAGGGAGCAATACAGTATAGGAGGTGAAGTACTCTTGTCCACTAAAGAAGAGCGGGACCTAGGCGTGGTTGTGTCTGATGATCTTAAAGTAGCTAAACAGGTAGAAAAGGCGACGGCAAAAGCTAGACGGATGCTTAGGTGTATACGGAGAGGAATGGCTAGCAGAAAAAAGGAGGTGATAATGCCTCTGTATAAGTCTTTGGTGCGACCTCATTTGGAGTATAGTGTGCAATTCTGGAGACCGCACCTTCAAAAGGATGTTAACAGGATGGAGTCGGTGCAGAGGGTGGCTACTAAAATGATTAGTGGGCTTCATTATAAAGTATATGAGGACAGACTTAAGGATCTTAATATGTACACCTTAGAGGAAAGGCGGGATAGAGGTGATATGATTGAGATGTTTAAATACCTCCGTGGCATAATTGTTCAGGGAGAGAGCCTCTTTCAATTGAAAGCAAGTTCTGCTACGAGGGGACATGGGATGAGGGTGAAGGGAGATAGATTCAGGAGTGATATGCGGAAATATTTCTTTACGGAAAGAATAGTGGATCCGTGGAATAGTCTCCCAGTGGAGGTGGTAGAGATGAGGACAGTAACTGAATTCAAAAAAGCATGGGACCAACACAGAGGATCTCTAAAGGTAAAAAGTGGACTGTTGTAATTGTTGATATGGAAGGACAGACTAGATAGGCCATGTGGTCTTTTTCTGTCATCATGTTTCTATGTTTCTAAGTCGCACAGGTCTTGTCTGCGCCTCGGAGTGTTAGGTCACAGATCCTCAAAAAGTTCAATCTTGTGAGCATCCCATTGAAGGTGCCCTTTCTGTCAGGCTTTCAGCATGACCTGCTCTTTCAAGGTTAAGTTATGTCGATCGTTATAAATAGCCTATATAGAGGGCTACAGAAACAAACAGCTATGTCCCTGGGAAGGTTTGCTCTAGCTGGTCCCAGCGTGTGGTGTGCATGATCCAGGAGGATTTTAGGGCACTCCTCTGCTCCATCCCACAACATGGCCACAGTCTTTCTGACCACCTCTGCACTGTCCTGGTACTGCGCCTCCTCTGGTATCCCACGAAACCTTACATTACTTTGCCTGCTGCGATTCTCAGTGTCCTCAAGTTTGTCTGCTTGCTCCATATTTGCTTGCTGAAGGGCCAGTACAGACTTTTCCAGCTCCTCCACTGAATCCAGGTGTGCTCCATTTGCGCCTCCACGCTTTCCACACGTGCTCCCTTATCGTGCAGCTCACTGTAGAGATTTGCAGCAAGAGTGGCTATATCCCCCCGGACTGAGGACATCTCAGTTTCTAGCTCCAGGAACCAGCTCTCAGCTCTCCCGGGGTTACCTGCTTGTCCACCTGAGCCCGTGCCACTCTCCCTGCTAGCAGCAGCCACATAGCCTCGCCATCTCCCGGACTCCATAGCTGCAATCTTTGTTGCTTCCTTTTTCACCACCAATGAAGAGCGTTCAAAAGCGAACTCCTGCAGATCCAGGAGCCTCTTTTTGCTTATCATTACTAACTTGATAGGTGACCTCATGAATCCTACTTACTCTGGGTAATTTTGCCACTACTGAGGGGGAAAACACGTTGCTTTAGCTTTGGCGGGTTAGCAGAGCTCTAAACCCAGACCACGGTGATGTCCATTGCCCGCATTTTCACGGTGATCCATTCTTTGATAATATAATCATGTGTACATAAATTACTGTGTCTCTTGGAACACTACTCTTGGGTAGTCCCAGTGCCCGGTGAGCTGAAAAAATGGCATCACTTCTAGCCCACCACGCCACAAAATCTCCTTGCAGATAGCCTTGGCTACTTTCTTACAGTCAAGGAACTCAGGCTCGTCCAGGACCCCCCTTATGCACAATTATTTTGTCACAAACGATTTTTTTGATTATAATGTTGGCCCTGTACATCCAGAACCGGCGACATGTACGGGGAAGTTATTCCACCTCCGAGGTGGAATAACTTCCCTGGATGTAGTGGATCAGCGGGCCCGAGGCACAGATGGAGCAGGAGAGTCCAAGGACATTCCCCACAGCCCGACCCTGGCCTAGATGGCCGGATCGGGGTTCAGGCTGTGGGGAATTAGCGGCCGGGATCGCAGCTTTTAAATGGAACCGCGGTGCCATGTCAACCGGACGCCATGGTGCCACAGCTCCATTTAAAAGCCCTGATTGAGTTATTTGGGCATGTCCTGTGTGTGCAGGCCAGGCTGAATCGCAGTCTTGGCCTGCATGCACAGGACTGTTTGCAATTCTGATCCCATGGCGCAAGTCCTACCCCATGAGATCAGATTTGTGACGCCGTCTGTATGTCCGGTTCAGACCAGACGTACAGAGGGCTTTGACATCCGGGACAGAATCGGGCTATCTATGTTTGGCACAGCTTCTTGTAAAACACTATGGAATTCTCCCAGTCTTGATTTGAACATGCTTATTCCCTTGGGCTCTGATGAATGGTATCACTTACCTGTGAGGACTTACATTCTCCATATGTGAGAACACAGGGTACAGATAAGTAAATTAGCATTACTCAGCTGTACTTTGTAATATTTCCTATTACCCAGTACAGTATTTATTATTATTCACCTGGGTATGAGTCAGTAACTGCTCTTTCTCGTGATTCCTGAAGATCCCAGACATTCGGCTCTTCCTCTTGTTTAATCCTCGATAATATATCAGGATTGATCCTTTCATAGCCTGTTTTCAGTAATAAATATGAAAAATGAGTTATAATTCCACTTATTTTCACAGAATTGGATATATTTTCAAGAAGCTGCACATTATGAGTCCCTTAGTATTAATGATTGATTTAGGGGCTCCAGTGGCCATCTTCAGGATAACTGCTGAGCTCTTCAGAACCTTCTCCCCTCAGAATCAAATCCAAGATTTTACACATTACTGCAAGAATAGGGCATTCTATGAGAATTAAAGAGGAGAAATACTTGCTGATGAGAGAAGGCATCGCCTAGGGAGGGCAGGGTTCAAATCTTAACCCCCCCAACAGTCTTTCTGACTTTGGGCAAGTCTCTTTGGGGGTAATTTTATAACTGGTGACATTAGTGAGTAGCTGGGTCGCCAGGAGTCAGCATTGACTCGAAGGCACACATTGCATCGTTTGACATTAGTGAGAAATGTGTGCTGTGCTTTTCATTTTTGTTTCTAAATTTTATTTTATAAAATTTTTTCAAAAATGTATATATACAGTTAACTAATAACAATATGGTAACACCAATGAAAACTTACAAACAGAGCCTTCCCACCTCTTTCCCCCTTCCATAAAACCCAGGACAGAGATTCTAATTTAAAGAAATGGAAGCAACCCCTTCCAATTTGCGAGTCTGACAAATAGCATGCCACCAGAACATTGCATTCGAGGAAAACACATCCTTCCAGCAGTGCATAACATGTTGAACTGTCACAGTTATCAAGATATCTAGAAGTGCATTGTCATGCTTAGATAATTTCTCTTTCTGCCATAAAGATCGAAAAAAAATATCTGTATTGTAATAGGGAAGTCCAAGTGAAGAATGTCACTAATATGTTCCCACACTTTCAGCCAGAAGGGTTAATTAAGGGGCATTCAAATACCATGTGATTGAGAGTCCCTATATCAGTAGTACACCTCCAGCAAGCATTCGATTGTAAAAGACCAGCTCTATGTATGCGCAATGGGGTCCAAATGGCAAGATGAGCTAAGAAAAACAAACAAACAAAGTTTGAGCCAGGCTGCTGGACATCGTGGGTCTAACTGTGTGATTCCAAAATGTTTTCCACATAATCACATCCTGTAGCATATCAATGTCAGATTTTCGTGTGTGCTGTGCTTTTCAATAGTATCACTTAAGCGCAAACTCCTCCCTCAGAAACCCCTCCTCAAACAGCGGATAAGCTTAGATATACACAAGCTGTACATGCGTAACTTTACCCATACAGAGGGGGCACAATTATAGAAAGCTCACTTCCAAAGGGAAAGCACTGCTTAATGCAAGAATACGGCTTGGAAAATTACCCCCCCCCCCATCTCCCCTCACCTCAACTGCTAACTTGGATTGTAAGCTCACTGGGGCAGGGACAGACTGTGCCTCAATTATAAAAATGCTGTATGTCCCCTTGAGCTAAAACTGAAAGGGGGAAACTTCTAGGACATATAGGATGGCCTTATGATCCCTCAGACCTGGATCTCATCCTGCCATCTTAGGACAGACAGTGTGGCTGAGACAGATCTTGATCATACCTGCAAGTTCCTAGAGTGGAGGATATACACAAAAATGCCTCCTGTTCCTGTGCCTGCTCGAAATACAGATAATTCAGTCCTTACCTAGGGACATCAGGGTCTCATAATTCTCCTTCATCACCTCCCTGTACAACTCCTTCTGTGCTTCATCTAAGTACCCCCACTCCTCCTGGGAGAAAGAGATAGTGATGTCCTCAAACGTCACCCGCATCTGAAACACAAACCAGAAACACACTCAGGGGCAAGTGAAGGTGCTCAGAATGCATTAGATTTCAATTGATTTTATCCTTCTCTCATTTTATCCTAGAAGAGGTAGACGCCAGGATCCCAGTCCCTTCAAATGTACTCTCAGACCTGCCCAACATTCCCCTTAAGCAGTGCAGGAATCCCCCACCCATATTTTTGTTGGCAGAAGTTGTGCTTCAATATTGCGTTTTACATTGCAGGGGCAGGGGGCAGGCAGCGGGCAGGATCTGCAGGACTTCTGGAGACCTGCTTGTCCCTTGTGATTGAAAATGTGATACTGATGCACCATCTCCACCACCAGGACTCATGCAGCTTAGTGGATGTTTTGGACATGTGTCCCACAGTGTGTAGCCCTAGAGCCGATTTCCCCCTTGGACTCCCGGGTTTGCTAATCTAACTATAAAAAGATTCTCAAATACAGAATATCAAATGTCACTGCCTGGATGAATTAGGGCATAATAAAACCAGGGATTGAGCTTTCAAGTCCAACTGTAGAAGCCAGAGTAAATGTCCCCTTCCCACACTTGCTGAATCTAAATTTAGTGCAGGATGAGGAAATTCATCTGGCATTTTCTGGAGTATCTGATAGTTCCAAAATTAATCTATAGCAATGTGGCAGGTGCAGGCCTGTGACCCACGGTGTCTGACATAGGCAGGCCAGCATGGCTAGCTTGACCTGTAAATGAGGCCTGTGGAGAGGCATATAGGATTGCACATCCCCCAATATGCTGCTATTGTAAGAAAGAACTCAGTAGAAATATTGAATTAGCTTAGGTAAGCAGAACTGTAGAATTAAGAAATGGAAAAATACAGAAAAGACATGTTTAAAAGTTACTGATAAGAAAAAGTACATTTGCAGAGAAATAATGAGGAGTGCTGACAGATGAGTTACAGAACCTTGCTCTTCTGCACACACAAATTGGTCCCATAACCTTGAAAGTGTGAAAGTAACAAGTTGATGAACTGACCATTGTAATTGGGACTAGAAGGGGGGCAGGCAGGTGTCATGCCCACAGAAGGGACATAATTGGAGAAACTTATCAGTACCGGGACCAATAGAAGAGGTACGAGAGGTACGGGAGGTTACCGGGACCAATGAAATGTTGTTCTATACCTAGAATGGAACAGAAGTCTATAAAAGTTGTTGTAATGCTTGAAAACTTTGCTCAGCCATTTTGAAATTGCCTTGCTTGAGACTTGTGCACAAATAAATGATTTGGACCTTCTGAACAGACTCCTGGTATCATTGGTTTGTCTGCGCTTTGCTGCTACATATTCCTTGGTGCGTTGGCCGGGAAGTTGTGGAATCAAAGTGTATATAGGGCAATATACCACGACTTTCTGCCTCTATAGGCTTGGTCCTGCCGGGATCGCGCCCTTCCGACGAGGGCTGCTCCCTGGCGCCACCGGTCCCTTGTATCGGAGGGAGCTGGTCGGACCTCGGCGGGTGCCGGGCCCGGCTGGAGCCAACGCCTCGAACCCGAGTGAGGGGAGTCCGAGGTCCAACTCATGCGCCTGCTTGGGAAGTTTGAGGACCGGATCCGGTGAGTATAGTTTTGATTTTGGGTCTAGACAGAAATAGAAAGAGCAGTACTGCCATTGGAATTTGGAATTTGTAATCTCGAGATATTGGGAATTGGTAAAAGAGCATGATCAACTCTCAAGGAAGAGCCGAGTAGCCTGGCATGGGAATTCGCCGGGTGAAACCCTCATCCTTTTTGTAATTGGGAAAAAGACTAGTCAGAACAGATAGAAACGAATGCATTCTGGGATACGTTGCTAGCATGATTGTGTGAACGAAGTGTGAATGAGAGGTCTGGCAGCACGGACCAAGTGAAGGCGGACCCCTGATTAGCGCATTTCCTGACCGGGCGACCGCGTTCAGGTCGCGAAAAGGGGGAAGCGATTGTCGTCTTGTCTTGTTATTTGTATTCCCTATACGTTTCCAGGGCCGTGAGGACCCCTTACCCACGGTCCGCCCTCCTTTTCCCTTCTGTCTGTTGTTGCGCGCACACATCGAAATGGGAGGGGCGGGGTCTACTAGAAACACTCCATTAGAATGTATGATCGCACATTTTAAAGAGGATATTCAGGAGATTATGGTATTAAAATGACAGCAGCCCGTTTGCAGATTTTGTGTACTAGGGAGTGGCCCGATCTAGACCCCATCTGGCCCCGAGAGGGAACGTTCACTGTAGAGATTATCCAGTCAATACACCGTAGAGTGCGGGTAGCGCACCCCGATCAGTACCCCTATATAGATTCCTGGTTAAGTATTTGTGAAGATCCGCCCTCCTGGGTGCAGCGCTGTTATGAGGAACAGTGCAGAATAATGTTAGCTAAAACAGATTCTAGACAGAAAACGGAACAGCCTAGAATGAAAGAGCAGGATAAGAAAGCCACGAAGAAACCCATCCTGGCAGATCCTGATTCCCCAGAAGTAGTCCTCAGGCAGCCCCGAACCCCAGGTCCAGTAAGGGTAGCCCGGCGTCGTCCTGCCCCAGAACCCCAGAGACGGCGAGAGCCGAGGCGAGACCCAACCCCTGGCCCCCCTCCTCCTGGAGAAGAGAAAGAGGAAGAATTAGTGGAAAGAGGAGTGGAGGACGTAAAAAGTGAGTCAGAAGCGGAGATAGAAGAAGAAGGAGGGAATTCCCCAGAAGAGGAGGAGGACAGTGTACAAATAATCGAGAAAGCCAGCGCTAGCACTAGCACGCCAGCGAAAGAGAAACCCAAAGCAAAACCAGTTGAGAAAAAGAAAGCGACTCCTGCAAAGGCAACGACAATAACCCTTAGATCCCAAACAACGCCTGGGACAGCCAAACTGTTTCCCTTAAGGCAAGTCCCGGGAGTGCCCGTAAAGAATGATAATGATGAAGTGGTAGCGGGACCCTTAACTTATGTGTATATCCCTTTCTCTACAACTGATTTATTAAATTGGAGGTCGCATTATGCCTCCTATACTAGTAAGCCCCAGGAGCTGACAGAATTAGTAACTAGTATTATGGAAACTCACCAACCCACTTGGCCAGATTGCCGTCAGCTCCTGACCACCCTATTTACTACAGAAGAACGAGCGAGAATTAGAAAAGCAGCTATTGAATGGATGGCAGAAAACCCTGCAGCTCCGGCGCAGGGGCAGAATATAATAGATCGTAGAGAAGCAGCTCAGAGAGAATTCCCGAATGAAGACCCCCAATGGGATCCAAATACAGATGAAGGATCCACAGCCCTAGCCCGCTTTCGCCAAGGCTTTTTACAAGGCCTGAGAAGGGGGGGCCAAAAAGCTATGAACCTTTCCAAAGTCACAGGAGTTATCCAAGGGATAGATGAGAGCCCAGCAGATTATTATGAAAGATTAACTGAAGCCTACAGAATGTATACTCCCTATGATCCCGAGGCACCAGGAAGTTTATGCATGGTGAATTCTGCTTTTGTAAACCAGTCTCAACCAGACATTAGACGTAAATTACAGAAATTAGAAGGGTTTGCGGGCATGAATGCAACACAGTTATTGGAAGTCGCTCATAAAGTGTATGTGAATCGTGATACTGAAAGACAGAGAGAATGTGATAGAAAGATGAAGAAGAAAGCTGATTTTTTGGCTGCGGCCATAGTTGAAAAGAAAAGGGGAGGTGTCCCTAGTCGAAGGAGCAGAGGAAGAGGGCGGGGTCAAGGCGGAGGCCGGACCCAGAGACTAGGCGTGAACCAATGCGCCTATTGCAGAGAGGAAGGACATTGGAGAGATACGTGCCCGCAACTCGAAGACGCCCAGCAAGATGACGACAACGATCATCAGTGGCGAGAAGAAAGACGAGGCCGTCCCCGAGGCCGAGGAGGAGCCAATCGAGAACAATTCCAGCGAGAGAGAGGAGGAGGAGCCATTCAAGCATTGGCCACACAAGCCCATGACGAGGATGACGAGGATTAGGACAGACCGGGCTCCAAGTTTGCTTTAGGTCTCCAGGAGCCTATGGTCGGAATACAAATAGGAGACCAAATTATGAACTTTATGGTTGATACTGGAGCAGAACATTCAGTAATAGACAAAAAGATAGCCCCATTCACTAAAAAAGCAGTCACCATTATAGGAGCAACTGGTGCCAAAGCCACAAAGTCTTTTCTTCAAAACCGAATATGCAGTCTAGGAGGACAGCAAGTAACTCATCAATTCCTTTACATGCCCGAATGTCCAGTACCACTACTGGGACGAGATATGCTAGCCAAGCTTCAAGCACAAATATCTTTCTCTGAACAAGGAGAAATGCAAATGACAGTGAATTCTCAAGCCAAACCAGCAGGAGTAATGCTGCTGACAGTACCCCGAGAAGAAGAATGGAGATACTACATTGATGATTCGATTCAAGATACCTATTTTGAACAAACTTTGAAGAACATTCATGCACCACCTGGAGTATGGGCAGAAGGCAGTCCCCCAGGCCTAGCCAAGCATATAGCTCCAGTGATTGTAACCCTCAAGCCTAGTGCTACACCAGTGCACGTCAAACAGTACCCTCTCCCAAGAGCCGCAATTGAAGGCATCCATCGCCACCTACAGAGATTGCTCGAGTATGGCCTACTGAAAGTATGTCAATCCCCATGGAACACTCCACTTTTGCCAGTAAAGAAACCTGGGACAGATGATTATCGCCCAGTGCAAGATTTGAGAAGAGTAAATGATGCAGTTGAAACTATACATCCAGTTGTGCCCAATCCTTACACTCTTCTAGGACTGATACCTGCTGAAGCTACCCATTTCACTGTACTGGATTTAAAAGATGCATTCTTTTGCATAAGATTAGCCCCTGTAAGCCAAATATTGTTTGCATTTGAATGGCAGGACCCCATCTCTGGAAGAGGGGGCCAACTCACCTGGACAAGATTACCCCAAGGATTCAAGAATTCACCTACCATCTTTAGTGCTGCACTAAATCAAGACCTTTCAAGCTATCCAGTCGCCCCGGAAAGAGAGTGCTTCTCCAGTACGTGGATGATCTGTTGATAGCTGCCGTATCAGAAAGTGAATGTATATTAGCCACCAAAGATCTCTTGCAGTTACTAGATGAAGCTGGATACAAAGTTTCCAGAGCCAAAGCACAGCTATGTCAAAAAGAAGTGAAATACTTGGGTTTTCGTATTACCCAAGGAAGCAGAAGATTAGGCAGAGAAAGAAAAGAAGCAGTATGCAGAATTCCAACTCCAACAACCAGAAAGCAAGTCAGAGCCTTTCTGGGAGCAGCAGGATATTGCCGAATCTGGATACCCAACTTTGCCCAAATTGCCAAACCACTGTATGAAGCCACAAAAGGAGAAGAGAAGTCACCACTGGAGTGGGGACTTGAGCAGGATACAGCCTTCCAGAAGTTAAAAGAAGAATTGATGTCATCACCAGCACTTGGACTACCAGATGTCCACAAACCTTTCCACTTGTTTGTACATGAAGCACAGGGAAATGCCCTAGGCATGTTGACTCAGAAATTAGGAAATTGGGAGCGACCTGTAGCCTACCTATCGAAACAATTGGACCCTGTGGCCAAAGGATGGCCACCTTGCTTGAGAGCAGTTGCAGCTACAGCGCTATTAGTGAGTGAGGCAGACAAACTCACACTAGGACAGAACATACGAGTCACTGTGCCACATGCAGTCCTTGCCCTTATGGAACAAAAAGCAAATTATTGGCTCACCAATTCCCGAATGTTGAAGTACCAGAGCATGTTATGTGAAAACCCACAAATACAACTTGAAGTGAGCCATGCCTTGAATCCAGCTACCTTGATACCCATCAGTGAAGAACTCCCAGAACATGACTGTATCGAAGTCATGGAAACTGTGTTCTCTAGTCGACCTGACTTAACAGATGTGCCCATAGACAATCCCGACCAGATCTATTATGTTGATGGGAGCAGTCTCATCCTTGACGGACGACGCTGTGCCGGATATGCAGTCGTCACTCAACACGAAGTAGTTGAATCATCAGCTCTAGCCTCAGGCACATCAGCCCAGAAAGCCGAATTGATAGCACTCACCAGAGCATTGTTGTTAGGAGAAAAACTTGTGCTGAATGTATATACAGATTCCAAATATGCCTTCACTACCTTGCATGCCCATGGAGCTCTCTATAAAGAAAGAGGACTCATCACATCCGGAGGAAAATCAGTCAAATATGGTCCCGAGATATTGATGTTACTTGATGCCGTTTGGGCCCCAACACGTGTAGCTGTCATGCATTGCAGAGGACATCAAGCAGGAAAAGGAGAAATTGCCCGAGGAAATAGATTTGCAGATGCCTCAGCACGACAAGCAGCTATGACAGGACAGATTGCCCCACAAGCCATGCCAATGCAAGCAGCATTGTTTCCAGTACCCTTGAATTTATGGACACCACGATATACCACCAAAGAATTGGATTACTACTGTAACAAAGAAAATGGAGTATTGAAAGATGGATGGATTGAGCTGCCACCAGAAGAGGGCAGTCAACCTCCAGGACGAATAGTAATTCCAGAACTGTTAGGACCATCCTTTGTCAAAGCTTTCCACGAAGCCACCCACTATGGGAAGAGTGCTATGGAGAAAGCACTCAGACCACATTTCTACATTCCTCTGATGACAACCATATCAGCCTCAGTAGCACGTCAATGTGTAACTTGTGCCAAAAATAATGCCAAGCAAGGCCTTATTACAGCACCCCGAGTTCAGTCAGGAGGTGTCACCCCCATGCACAACCTCCAAGTTGATTTCACCGAAATGCCAAAAGCCAATGGATACCATTACCTACTAGTATTAGTTTGTACTTTCTCTGGGTGGGTAGAAGCCTTCCCAACCAGAACTGAGAAAGCCCGAGAAGTTGCCAAAGCCTTAATGAGAGAGATTGTCCCCAGATTTGGAATTCCAGCAGTAATAGGGTCAGACAATGGACCCTCATTTGTCTCCCAAGTTACTCAGCAGTTAGCAAAAGCTTTGCAGATACAGTGGAAGCTCCACACTGCATACAGACCCCAGAGTTCAGGGAAAGTTGAGCGAATGAATCGTACCTTGAAAGCCCAAATGTCTAAGCTTTGTCAGGAGACACACTTGAAATGGCCCCAAGTGCTCCCCATAGCTTTACTCAGAATACGCTCAGCCCCTGTAAAGTCAACAGGATTTTCCCCTTTTGAAGTTTTGTATGGTAAACCCCCACCAATAGTGCAGGGAGTCAAAGGAAATTTAGCCCAGATTGGTTCAGAAGTAACCAGGCAAGAACTCCTAGCTCTTAGTTTTGTTCTGCAGACTCTCCATACGTGGATCCAAGACCAGTTGCCTATCAACTTGACGGAACCCTTGCATCCCTACCAGCCTGGAACTTCGGTGTGGATCAAAGATTGGAAGAAGATACCGTTGGAACCCCATTGGAAGGGACCGTACACCGTCATCCTGTCTACCCCAACTGCAGTAAAGGTAGCCGAGATCGACGCCTGGATCCACCACAGCAGAGTCAAGCCCGCCGCCGATCCTGAACCAGAGCGGTGGACAGCAGAGCAGCACCCTGATGTACCCTTGCGAGTTACTCTGAGACGGCAACCAGCAGCATAGACACTTCATCACAAGTGCTTTGCAGTAGCCAAGTCTTTCGAAGAGGATTGCTGTTTTCCATGCAGCAACAGTTTTGTTTCAACGAACCCAATTTGTGTGTGATTTGACACACTACTTTGAAGACTACATTGACTAAGCCAGACTTCACAAGCCAACTGAATTGCTAAGTTGGTTAATGTGTGTTGGACATCTTGAGGATCTTCAATCAACACTCAGCACCCGTTAAATTGCTTCATTAGCAAACGGGACGAAGAATAATAGACCGTCGTGATCAAGATCAGCAAGCTGAGGATTCAGAAGAACTCCAATCAACATCAACATGTATCTTTGTTTTTGCTTCGCCTTGGTTGCCTTCTTTGGAGGTTTTGAACTGACTTATGCTCTACCTCCATGCACTGCTTGCATTACCTCTACTAGAACTGGATTGAAAGTAACTCAGACTTTGCTTTACCATTCTTACTATACCTGCAAGGGAACAATAACTCGGTGTGTCTATAACACCACTGAACTAAATGTTTGCACTCATGGCAAAATTAAAGCATGCTATAATCCGCATCAGAATCCATCCTATTACACGTTGGAAATAAGATGGAAGGATGC
Source organism: Ichthyophis bannanicus (assembly GCA_033557465.1). Lineage (NCBI taxonomy): Eukaryota > Metazoa > Chordata > Amphibia > Gymnophiona > Ichthyophiidae > Ichthyophis > Ichthyophis bannanicus. The sequence continues at coordinate 112,333,396 of CM066031.1, read as the reverse complement.
AGATGGACCTATATTAGCTGCTACACCACCACTTAAGGACATTACTAAACCTGCTGTTTTGAATTTTGATGCATGTAATGCTATTAATAGAGATAGTTATTCCACCTGTGGTACATGGGAGAAAGCGTATCGAAATGACCATAAGTATATGTGTCCAGAAGGTGCCACAAATTGGTGGAAGTGTACAGGTAAAACAGGATCAGGGTATAGTACTGCTACAGCGGCAGATTACTATTGCCCGTATTGGGGATGTGTTTTTTATGCTACCTGGAACACTGGTATAACTGATGAGAAAATAGATAAACGGATGGCTACTCTAACCAAGCCAACCACAAATGATAAATGTCTGAAAGATGCTTGTAACCCTTACATTTGCGTGTACATAATCCCCATGCATGGAAACAAGGATATAAGTTTGGTTTACGTATTGCTGGAGGAGCAACAGATCCAGGGACCATTGTGTATATCAGATTGAATACCCAAGCCCACAAGTCATCTAAATATCATATTCATAATACCTTTTATGAAGCTATGCATGTAAATAAGTTTGAGATCCCTCACCCTTCACAGAATTTGTTTCTAGAATTAGCCGGAGCAGTAGTATCTAGTCTTAAGATCACAGATTGTTATTTCTGTGGCGGAACCCAAATGGGAGACCAATGGCCCTGGGAAGCCCAAGAATTGAATTATTCCATGATTTACAACCAGACTGAATTACACAAGACAACCAGTGAATGGGTGTTAGCGCACTCAATCGTTGGACGTCTTTGCTTTGCCAGAACTGGACCCCAGTTCACCCAAAAGGTAGGACAGCTGGTCTGTCTTAGCCAGAAATACTATAATGCCACGACTAAAAAGACAGCATGGTGGTCAGGAATCAGACATCCTGAACCTCCTAACCCATTAGCTAGATTTCCTGAACTTGCAGGTCTATGGACTAACCTTGCCAAAGTCCAAGCCTGGCAAGCCCCACCTGGCCTATATTGGATCTGTGGAAACCGAGCATATGCGCAACTCCCGCCACAATGGGGAGGAGCATGTGTCTTAGGAACCATCAGACCTTCTTTCTTCCTGTTAAACACTGAACATGGAGAACAATTAGGATACCCGGTATACACAACCCACAGACACAAAGGAGCATCAAGACAGAAAAGAGAAGCCTTACAGATAGGCAAGTGGGAGAAGTGGCGAGGTGATGATTGGCCACCAGAAAGAATTATTGAGTATTATGGACCTGCCACTTGGAATGATGATGGTATGTATGGTTATCGTACCCCAATCTATATGATCAATCGTATTATTCGCTTACAAGCAGTAGTTGAAATAATAACCAATGAAACTAGTCATGCTCTCACGCTCTTAGCTAGGCAAAGTACTCAGATGCGCACTGCCATATACCAGAATCGCCTAGCACTTGATTATTTGCTAGCAGCTGAAGGAGGAGTATGTGGTAAACTGAATTTAACTAATTGCTGTTTGAAAATAGATGATAAAGGTCAAGTAGTTGAAGAAATTGCTAAAGATATGCAAAGACATGCTTATGTGCCGGTACAGACTTGGCACGCATTGAAATTTCCTAACTGGTTTGCTAACCTTTTCTCTTGGCTGGGAGGATTTAAGACTTTCATTATCTTAGTACTAATCCTTGTTGCTGTTATCCTCTGCTTACCATGTTTAATCCCATGTTGTATGCGTTCCATTCATAGTGCTATTGATAGTACAGTAGAGCGGAAGACCGCAACTAAAATAATGGCTTTATACAAAGCTAGCCCTAGTGGAACTAGTAAGAATCCTTTAATCAGGATGTGATTCTTCTAAAAGTGATTTAATTCTCACGCCTTATTAAGTAATAGGGTGAGATTAATCAAAGGGGGGAATGTGGCAGGTGCAGGCCTGTGACCCACGGTGTCTGACATAGGCAGGCCAGCATGGCTAGCTTGACCTGTAAATGAGGCCTGTGGAGAGGCATATAGGATTGCACATCCCCCAATATGCTGCTATTGTAAGAAAGAACTCAGTAGAAATATTGAATTAGCTTAGGTAAGCAGAACTGTAGAATTAAGAAATGGAAAAATACAGAAAAGACATGTTTAAAAGTTACTGATAAGAAAAAGTACATTTGGCAGAGAAATAATGAGGAGTGCTGACAGATGAGTTACAGAACCTTGCTCTTCTGCACACACAAATTGGTCCCATAACCTTGAAAGTGTGAAAGTAACAAGTTGATGAACTGACCATTGTAATTGGGACTAGAAGGGGGGCAGGCAGGTGTCATGCCCACAGAAGGGACATAATTGGAGAAACTTATCAGTACCTGGACCAATAGAAGAGGTACGAGAGGTACGGGAGGTTACCGGGACCAATGAAATGTTGTTCTATACCTAGAATGGAACAGAAGTCTATAAAAGTTGTTGTAATGCTTGAAAACTTTGCTCAGCCATTTTGAAATTGCCTTGCTTGAGACTTGTGCACAAATAAATGATTTGGACCTTCTGAACAGACTCCTGGTATCATTGGTTTGTCTGCGCTTTGCTGCTACAAAATTAATGTTCTATATAAACCGCACTGATTTCTAAAGAGTGCAGTATATAAAATTAAATAAATGTTTTTCCTCTAGAGCCCAAATTTCAAATATGAGCATGTCCTGGTAATACTGGAAAAGCTCCATGCTAAGGGAGTGAGTTAAGGGTTCTTACTTACAGCTCAGCCATATAGAGTTAAAGTATGGAGAGCAGTGAGGACATTTCAATAAATTCATTGGAAGATATTGTGGTTGGCAAAGGCCTATGATCCATGGTGTCTGAAATGAGCAGGCAGGCCTAAACAGCTTGACCTGTAAATGAAGCCTGTGGAGAGGCCCAAAGGAATTGCACATCCCCCAATATGCTGCTACCAGGGAATTGAAACTTAACTGAGTACAATTAAGCTTAGCTAAGCAGAATCGAAACTTTAAAAAATATAGAAGAATAAGGTTTAATTGGTATTGATAAGAGAGTGAAGCTTCTGTGAAATTAATTAACTCTGCTGAAAGAAAAGTTACAGTGCCCTGCTTTCCCACATGTTCTAACTAGCTAAATGACCTTGGAGGAGAAAAGTATCTAAGTTGGTGAACTGACCATTGTAATTGGGACTGAAAGGGGGGTGAGCAGGTGCTGAGCCCAGTCAAGGGACATCATTGGATAGCCATATCGGTACCGGGACCAATAGAAGGTGTACGGGGGGTTACCGGGACCAATGAAATGTTTGCCTATACCTAGAATGGACAAGAAAAGTATATAAGTTGTTGTTTTAATAACAGCCATTGCTCAGCCATTTTGAATTTGATTCTGCTTGAGACTTGTGCACAAATAAATGATTTGGACCTTCTGAACAGACTCCTGGTATCATTGGTTTGTCTGCGCTCTGCTGCTACAATATTTCTCTAATCTTGGTATTGAGCTATATTTGAAATATTTCAGCTCACGCCTTTTCTGTTGTGGCTTTTCTGAAACACAAAGATTAAACTCTCTTTTTCATTACCCAGTGTTCCTCAAGGCTCCTCCCTTTCTGTCCTCCTTTTTAACCCATTTGCAACATCCTCAGGAAACATAAACTACATTATCATCTATCTGCAGATGATATAATGTTCTATCACCCAATAGTTATCTCCAGCCCCCTTTGACCCCAAATTCAAGAGTGTTTCAAGGACATGACCAATTTGCTCTCCGCACACAACCTAGTATCAATTTCAATAAAACAGAAATTCTATTCATAACCTGGGACCAGAGCTTTTCACCACCCACTAAAATTTACATAAATGAAGTTGCCATAGAAGTTAAACAGGAAGTCAAATACTTAGGTATCATTCTCAACCACTATCCATGTCCTTGTATATAAAAGCTGTAACCAAGACAATTTACTTTAAACTAAAAACAATTCAACCACTAAGACACCTTTTGGATAATAGCGATTTCCGCTCAGTTCTACAGGCCCTCATTACACCTCATCTTGATTATTGTAACAGCATACTTCATGCAATGCAATGTGTGCCTTCGAGTCGGCCCTGACTCCTGGCGACCCAGAAGTTCCTGGGTTTTCTTGGCAGTGTCACCGGAAGTAGATTGCCAGGCCTTTCTTCCATGGCAATGGAGGGTTAAGTGACTTGCCCAAGGCCACAAGGAGTGCTAGTAGGAATCGAACCTGGTTGCTTGGTTACCAAGCCAGTGTTCTAACCACTAGGCTACTCCTCCACGCCCTACCCAAAAAAAACCACACATCAACTTCAAATGGCACAGAGCCTTGCTGCCCATATAATTCACAACGCTCACCGATTTGACCACATCACATCACTACTCCAGACCCTCCACTGGCTACCCATAGAAGCACGTATCAAATACAAATATACTTAGTAGATACTTATATACCGCTACTTCCAGCGATCAGCAGCGGTTTGATTACAAGTTTGGGATTTGTCAAAAAATCATGACAGAAAGTTTGGGGCATAGATAGAGAGAACAGGGGTAATACACAGCACACATATTAGGGTCTATATTTAGACCATAATTACTATCACAATCGATTATATATTTATACAAGCAATTATACATTTACACACGCGATTATCCGACATCTATGTACAGTTTTACATACAGCTATTCACTCTCTTTTATCTTTTATCTACTGATAACTTTCAAACTATACAGTAAGATCGCCCCCTCATGCCTTTCCTCTCTTATTACCCCTAGTGACCCCATTAGATCCAGAAGAACATGCACCCAGAATACCCTCTCAATTCCAGCCCATTTTCATAACACAATCAAAACTACAAGTTGTTTGTAGCCCTTACTCTCTGGAGCGCTCTCCCAGACAACCTAAGACTAATAAAAGATCTACAGACTTTTAGAAAAGAGCTTAAAACATTCATCTTCATTCAACTGACACAGAACCTACGTATCCAGCATAAAAAAACAGAGGTCCTTTTCATCACCAGAGACTCCAACTTTACGCCCCCGTCCCACGTCAGTGTCAAGGAAGCTGACTTGCAAACTAAAGATGCAATAAAATATTTGGGGGTTACCCTGGACCAGCATCTAAACATGAAATGCCACATAAGCAACATAGTTAAAGCCATCTACTTCAAAATCCGCTCCCTCAAACACCTTCGCTCCCTGCTGGACCCAAACGATTTCCGAACCATATATCAGCGCTGATCCTGCCGCATTTTGACTTTGCAAATGCCATCTTACAAGGTCTCCCCCAATCCACACTAACCCCTTACAGTTGGCCATGAATGCCGCAGCTAGGGTCCTCTATGGTGCATCCAGAAATGACCACGTTACTCCTATTCTCAAACAGCTGCACTGGCTACCGATCCACGGGAGAATCACCTTCAAATCCCTTTTACTAGCATTCAAGGCAATCAAAGGTACTTCATCATCCCTCTCACTCACGCATCTAATCCACATGGTCCCCCCCAACAGATCAAGAAGAACATCAGCTGTAAACCTGCTAGCTATACCAAAGGCTGCGACAAAGTCCAACACGAATACCACAAACAGAGCATTCAGTTTTTATGTCCCCAAATGCTGGAAACACTCTACCTCCCGACATTAGGGCCATTACCAATCTATATCAGTTCAGGAAGGCTCTCAAAACCTTCCTTTTCTGCCAATACTTCCCAGACAGCAACTGAACTAGATATCCCTTCCAAGAAATGACCCAGTACAGAAATGCCCTCTCAACTTATATCTACAGTGTAGATAGCTTATGTATATAGTTAACCCAGTTATCCTTGTTTGTACTCCTGTTCAATGTAAAACCTGACAGTTTTTCGTTATGGTCGTTTTGTTATGATGTAAACCGCGCTGATTCTAAATAGCGCGGTATATAAGAAACTGTAATAAATAAATAAATAATAAATAAATAAACAATTTAACCTCAACACCTCTATTACTCCCCCTCGAACACCATAATCCCCCCTACTTCTCTCCGCTATATACTGGAGAAATACTAATCCAATAAATACATACACTCCTGAACCTCTTTCTCACTTGATATAGCTTAATTAGGTAATTACTCTTTTCCCCCTCTTTATGAAACTCCATCTAATATATTTCTCCCTTATCCTGTTCCCTTCCCCACCCTACTGCCTCAGCATCTGCTATTCTGCTGTATGTGTGAACAGCTGATTTGTAAATAGTATTTATTTATTTATTTAACAGCTTTTATATACCGCACTTTTATCATCAGCGCGGTTTACATTTTAACAACTTTGTACTTAAGCATAAAACATATGTCAAGTTTACAGGTAACAGGGTATGAAAACATGGATAACTGGGGTTAAAATAAATAACAGATATTCACAACTATTTACAATAGATTCTCAAATGTTTTGAGTTCTAAAGATGGGGGTCTGTGAGGTTTTGATTTGGAACAGGTAGTGATGTTTTGGGAACTTATTCGGCTAGCCATGATCATTGGTTTGTGTTAGAGGGGTAGGGGAGCCAGTACATTGTGAGAAGTGTTGTATGAAGAGGTGTGTTTTTAGAGATTTTCTGAATTGAGATAGGTCTTGTTGTGATCTGATGCTAGGTGGCAGAACGTTCCAGCATCTGGGGGCGAAGGATGAGAATGCTCTTGAAGTAGTTGTCTGGGTGAGTTTTGTGAGGTCTTTTGGGACCGTTAGCATGTTATCTGTTATGGATCGTCTAGATCTGGTGTTCTGTGTGTGATGCAGGAGGTCAGACAATGAGGATGATGAGATTTGGTGGAATGCTTTGAAGGTCAAAACGAGGGCTTTGTATAAAATCCTGCATGATATTGGGCGCCAGTGAAGTTCGAATAGGATGGGAGTAATAGTACCTTGTAATATAGTTTGATATGTTCAATGTTCTTGGTAAACTGCCCCTGATCACTGGAAGGGGCGGTATATAAAAATGTTTAAATAAAATAAATAAATATATTTACAGAAAGATAAAACTTTTAAATTATAAATTATTAATGTTGTGATCTGAAATTCAAAATCCATTTGCCTTTCAATTTTGCTATATATGAGTTTTAAAATTAAGCGATTATTTTTTCCGGGTTCACTCAAAGCAAAGTACAGAAAGGAAAGGGAGAGGTAGGGAGGACGGAGAATTTAGAGACATGACATGAAGCAGAATTGAGAACGTAATAAAGCCAGAGGAGCGGCTGCAGTGTGAGGGGAGAGGAACAAGGAAGAAGACCATCAGTGGCTTTTCTGGATTAAGCAGTGCCAGGCTTATTTCTTCTGCTTGCCCCATGCATCGTGTGTGTATCAGAGATTGGATGGCATTGTCTGGCACTGCTTCTTCTGCTGCCCATCTCCTGCCAGTCTCCTACCTGCTGAGCAGAAAGCCCTGCAGCCATTCTTCTGCCCTTCTTCACAGCTCCAGCTCTGGCTTTCTGCAAGAACCCATGCAGGGAGTTTTGGGTTTTGCAGGCTCTGAGTCTGCTCTCAACTTCTCTCTGGTATTGCAGGAAATGGGCACTGTACAATACAATACAGTACAGAAAGCTCCGCCCCTTCCAGGAGGAGGTGATGTCACAAAGGAGTGGTCCTGCAGCTGTAGGCATGGATGCTGGGAAATGTAGTCCTATCGTGCTCAGGATAAAGGGAGACTGGGAATGGTGAAAAATACATATTTTAAATAAAAGCTAAATTTTATTGTGGCGATAAGAAAGAAGGGGAAGGAGCAAAGAAAGTGAAAAATAGGAGGGAGGGAAGAGAGAGTGAGAGAGACAGAAATCCACCTTTCCCAGAGCTGAGTGAGAAAATCAAAGAATGAACATGGAAAACTCTATATAATCCTGGGGATAAAGAGATGACGACACAGGAACAAAATATGTTCTATCCTGCCACCAGGCAAGAAATGTGAACTGACCCAGAACAAATATGGACCAGCACCAGAACCTGGTGTACTGACCTCCTCTCTCTTATCTTACTGTCTTGGTCTCTTTTGTCTCTGCTTTTTTTTTTTTTTTTGTGCTTATTTTTCTCCAGTTTTTCTTCTAACCCTTAGCCCTAGAAGCAGTAAAACAAGAAAAAATAAAAGTTGGGGAAAGTTTTGTAGGAGTTAAGGATGGGGTTAAGGACTAATTTGGCTTACTTTAATAATAATGTTGGAAGCTGTGATCCCACCCGAAGAACTGATTAACTTCTAAATAAGCACAGAATATAAGCATGTGAGCTATGACTGGAAATATACAGAATCCCTGCTGAAAAATATGTAAGGTACTACACTCTGGGCAGGAATGTCCAGAGAGAGTGGGCCTCATGAAGCAGATGCCAGCCAGAACAAAGCTCATGAAACACGCTCTGAAGAACTGCTGCTATAATGAAGATAAGGAAAGGGCAGGGTGTGGAACAGGGTGTGGACGGACAGAACAGCCTAACTGACCTTGAACAGCACAGCACATATTTACATCATAATAAAGAAGGGGTCCTGGGACAAGAAACTGCAAATACATGCAGAATTCTCTGGAAACTTGGTGCAGAAGGGTATAAAAGAGATTTAGCTGTGGACTCTCATGGGCAGCCTCCTCTTGCACTGTTTGTCACAGAGCTAGAGAACGCTGCCTGCATCAAGCTCAGGTAGACTGATTACAGCTTTGCTTACAATTTTCTTACTTTGTATTTTTGCCCAAATAAATTCTTTTATTATGGAATAAGCAGAGTGTCGCCTGATTGATTATTGTATCCACCCCAGGGGATATTTGTCCGAGCACCCTGGCGGACAGTTTATGCTGGTGCAAGAAAATAAACTGACACAAAACCTTCCCCAACACTAGACACAGAAAACGAGCTAGCCTTTAATTCCTCTTCAGACCTCGAGCTAAACTCACTGTAGCAGCTGATAAGCATGCAATAAATAATACCAGGAGTCAATGCAGGATCCAAGCCAATTTATTGTGCACAAGGCTCAGACAAGGTAGCATTCAAAAAGGACTGAGCAATGGAGTCCAGGAAGCAATTCCTTATATACATTCTTTACAGTTTGATACAGGCAAACTTTCTATTGGTTCCAACGCCCCCTGCACCTGTCCAATCGGGGACTCTCTCTGGGCCTAGCACCCTGTTCCCCCTTCTCAGGCTATTCTAACAAAGGCCCAGTTTCAGGCATAGATACATTTCTACTGCAAGGTCATTTCTAGCTCAGAGAATGCAGAACACTGGAACATATCTATCATCAGCATGGAAGAATTCAATAAAGGATTCATACAAACTTATCAAAAGCAGTTTAAAGCAGTTTCTCAAACTTTTACTGACTTTGGTCTTTCTCAGCACTACTAGCCTCAGATGGGGGTGGGGACTCAGGCCTAGCTTACAGGCCTCTCATACGTTTACAGGCTATTGTAGGTCCTAGCCTGCCACATTCCCCCCTTTGATTATTCTCACCCGCAAGTAGGATTACCAACTTTTTCACCGAGAAAAACCCGACACCTGTGGCTCGCCATGCTCCACCCATTCTCCGCCCCTAGTCCCACCCCTGCCCCGCCCCCAGCCCCACCCACAAAAATTACCGAGGATACGTGTAGGCTAACTTCCTTGGTCAGATAATAATTAAACTGGGAACCCCAAAATCCAAACATGAAATGTACAACACTGGAGAAATAAAACTATAAAGTAATTCCTCTTGCACTAAACAAAAACGCAAAGATGTTATCAATACACACTTCCCAGACCAAACATATTCCAGCTAATAAATTCAAAATAAAAAGTATTTTATACCTTCTGTTTGGGCGTTTTATTTTTCAGTTGCAATTTCTCCAGTCACGTTCTTCTGGTTTCGTCGTGTCTTCTGCGAGCTATCCATTTGTCCTTTCTTTCTTCTCTTTTAGATGTTTTCCATTCTCTCTCTATTTCTGCTTTAACATACTGATTGTTTCCCTTTTGCTCTTTCCCCCAATTCTTTCCTTATTCCTTTATCATCCATTTAAATTTCACCCTTCCATTCTCAAGCCCCTCTTACTCTCCCAATACCCCGGCCCATCGTAGACTTTTCTTCCACACAAATATTTTTTTCCCCTCTCCACTCATTCCCCATCTATTCTAGTCCTCCCCCAAAATCAGTTCCCTTATAGTTCTAGACCCACCCAGCATCCACTCCCTTCTAGTCCCATTCTCCCATGCCCCACATCAGCCCATTTCCAGTCCTATTCCAGCTTTTCATAAGCCCCATTTCCAGTGCTAGCCTTCACATCACAGGCCATTTCCAGTCCTAGCCCCCCCCCCATCACAGCCCATTTCCAGTCCAAGTCCCCCATCACAGCCTATTTCCAGTCCTAGGCCCCCCCCATCACATCCCATTTGCAGTCCGAGTCCCCCTGCACCATCACAGCACATTTGCAGTCCTACCCCCCCCCCCCACCATCACAGTCCATTTGCAGTCCTAGCCCCCCTAATCACAGCCTATTTCCAGTCAAAGTTCCCCCTCCCTCCACCATAGCCCATTTCCAGTCCAAGTCCCCCCCCCCCCCATAGCCCTTTTCCAGTCCAGGTCCCCCTCCCCATCACAACCCATTTCCAGTCCATGTCCCCCCCCCCACATAGCCCTTTTACAGTCCAGGTCCCCCTCCCCATCACAGCCCATTTCTTTCCAGTCCAATGCCCCCCCCCCCATAGCCCTTTTCCAGTCCAGGTCCCCCCCCCCCTCCACAACCCATTTCCAGTCCAAGTCCCCCTAATCACAGACTATTTTCAGTGCAAGTTCCCCCTCCCTCCAACATAGCCCATTTCCAGTCCAAGTTCCCCCCCCCCATAGCCCTTTTCCAGTCCAAGTTCCCCCCCCCCATAGCCCTTTTCCAGTCCAGGTCCCCCTCCCCATCACAACCCATTTCCAGTCCATGCCCCCCCCCCAGCCCTTTTCCAGTCCAGGTCCCCCTCCCCATCAAAACCCATTTCCCTTCCATGTCCCCCCCCCCGCCCTTTTACAGTACAGGTCCCCTCCCATCACAGCCCATTTCTTTCCAGTCCAAGTCCCCCCCCCCCCCCATAGCCCTTTTCCGGTCCAGGTCCCCCCCCCCCCCATCACAACCCATTTCCAGTCAAATTCCCCCCTCCTAGCCCTTTTCCAGTCCAGGTCCCCTCCCCCCCATCAAAGCCCAGGCAGTCCTTGGCCTCCCCCCCCCCCCCAAACCGCGGCTGTCTGAGGCTTTAGAGGGAGCCGGGGAAGCCCGCGCGAGGCCCCGGCTCCCTCTGAACAGCCGCCAGCATGAAGAGCCTTTTCCTTCACGCTGGCGGCTGTTCCTGTGAAGCCGCGAATGCTGGGAAAGGTTAAAGGGCATTGCCTTTAACCTTTTCCACCAATCGCGGCTTCACAGGAACAGCCGCCAGCGTGAAGGAAAAGGCTCTTCATGCTGGCGGCTGTTCAGAGGGAGTCGGGGCCTCGCGCGGGCTTCCCCGGCTCCCTCTGAAGCCCTCCGGGTTGGGAGAAAAGCCGGTTTTGCCTCTGCGCCGGCAGCCGGCCTGGCCATGGAAAAACCGGCCAGGCCGGCTGAAAACCGGCCAGTTGGCAACCCTACCCGCAAGTGAGAAAGGGTGAGAATTAAATCACATATTATACTCGTGTAAAAACATTATTTTGGGGTATAGGGTGATATTTTCACATAGCTAATACTTCCACATGGCTAGTACCCTGGTTGCTGCCTTACGTCCAACTGTACTGTCTATGATTGAGGTAAACATTCGCAAGCAAAGGGGTAAGGAACATGGGAGAAGCAAACACATAGCTATCACTTAAGTTCTTTTCTTCCACAGCTTCCGCCGTACGTAGACCTGTCAGCTTCCGGTGGGTGACAGGAGTAGGGCCGTAGGTTCCTCAAGCTTCTGCCGTACGTGGACCTGCCAGCTTCCAGTGGTGGCAGGAGTAGGGCTGTAGATTCTGCATTAGTACCCAAACGTGGAGACTCTGTAAGACAGAACCTAAAGCCAACAGCTCTTGTCTAGTGATTTCGGATCCAATCTGACTCATATCCCCTAGCAGCGGGATATAGAAAAGGGGCCTAAATGCTTTTTCCATAGCTGTTTTTCCTATAATGTGTGGCTTGGTGAAAAGCATGGACAAAGGCTGGGCCCAATGATTCAGGGATTACAGTTGGACCTGGGGCTGGAGTCTGTGTACACATTCAAGCAGAGCCCTGTTCCTATTATCAGTGCCCTAGTGAGGGCTATCAGTTCAGCCTCCTGTGCTGAGGTTCCTGGGGGCAAAGCTGAAGATTCTATTACCATGTCCAGGGTCACCACTGCATAACCAGCACACCGTTGTCCATTGATGATGAGACTGCTTCCATCCACGAAGAAAGTCCTTTCAGGGTTGCTTAATGGGACATCAGTTAGGTCTGGGCGACTTGTGTATACAGTGTCCATAACTTCCAGGCAATCATGGTTAGGAGGGCCTGGGCCAACTGGCAGCATGGTAGCAGGGTTCAGGGTCTGACTGACAATCAACTGTAGCCGGGGGTTTCCACACAGCATGCTTTGGTATTTCAACATTCGTGAGTTGGTGAACCAGTGATTCCCTTTATGTTCCATGAGAGTCAGGACAGAGTGTGGTACAGTAACTTTGTAGCAGCAGAGCGCAGACAAACCAATGATACCAGGAGTCTGTTCAGAAGGTCCAAATCATTTATTTGTGCACAAGTCTCAAGCAGAATCAAATTCAAAATGGCTGAGCAATGGTTTCTAGCAAAACAACAACTTTTATAGACTTCTTCTCCATTCTAGACATAGGAAAAACATTTCATTGAGTCCCGGTACCCTCCGCGTACAACTTCTATTGGTCCCACCCCCCGTGGGCCCGGTACCGATATGGCTATCCAATGATGCTCATTGACTGGGGGCTTAGCACCTGCTTACCCCCCTTCTAGTCCCAATTACAATGGTCAGTCACCAACTTAGATACTTTTCTCTTCCAAGGCCATTTAACTAGTTGAGCACATGTGGGAAAGCAGGGACACTGTAACTGTAACCTTTCTTTCAGCAGATTTAATTAATTCCATAGCAGCTGTACTCTCTTATCAGTAGCAATTAAACTTATTTTTCTATATTTTTCTGAGTTTCGATTCTGCTCAACTAAGCTGATTATGCTTTGCTAAGTTTCAGTTCTATAGTAGCAGCATTTTGGGGGATGTACAATTCCTATGGGCCTCTGCACAGGCTTCATTTACAGGTCAAGCTAGTTAGGCCTGTCTGCTTATTTCAGACACCATGGATCATAGGCCTTCGCCTACCACATTCCCCCCTTTGATTAATCTCACCCTATTACTTAATAAGGTGTGAGAGTTAAATCACTTAATTGGATTATACTGGGGTCGGGTTACGACCATATATAGTGGGCCGAGGATGCCATAAGGCCATAATCTTAATTGCGGTTTTCCGCCTCTACGGTGTTTTCAATAATACTGTTTACAGAACGCATACAACATGGAATTATACATGGTAATAGTAAAAACACAGCAATTATTATTAATATGAGCATAAGGAAAGTAGTAAGCTCCTCCTAAACCTGAGAAAATAGAGGCGAACCAATTAGGAATCTTAAGACCATGCCAAGTCTGTACTGGCACGTAAGCTTGTTTTCGCATATTTTCAGCGATCTCTTCAACTACTTGACCTTTATCATCTATCTTCAAACAACAATTGGTTAAATTCAGTTTACCACATACTCCTCCTTCAGCTGCCAACAAATAGTCTAGTGCCAAGCGATTCTGATATATGGCTGTACGCATTTGTGTGCTCTGTCTAGCTAAAAGTGTGAGTGCTTGGCTAGTCTCATTAGTTATTAACTCAACTACTGCTTGTAAGCATATAATACGATTAATCATATATACAGGGTCCGATAGCCCCACATACCATCATCATTCCATGTGGCCGGTCATAATAGGCAATAATTCGCTCAGGTGGCCAATCATCACCCTCCCATTTCTCCCATTGCCTATCTGATAGAGCTGCTCTCTTCTGTCTCTTAGTGTATACTGGGTATCCTAATTGCTCGCCATGTTCAGTGGGTAACAAAAAGAAAGAAGGTCTAATGGTCCCCAAAACACATGCATGCCCCTCCCCAGTGTATAGGGAGTCTGGCATATGCTCGAGTTTCACAAATCCACTACCAGCCCGGTGGGGCGTGCCAGGCATGGGGCTGGGCAAGATGTGTCCATAACTCAGCGAGGTCAGGAAATTTTGCTAATGGATTGGTGGGTTCAGATTCATTAACTCCGGACCACCAAGACGTCTGTTCGTAGTGTCATTATAGAATTTTGGCTGAGACAGACCAGCTGTCCCACCTGCAGAGTGAACTGAGGTCCAGTTCGAGCATAACATAGACGTCCAACTATCGAGTGTGCTAAGACCCATTTGCTTGTAGTCTTATGTAATTCAGTATGGTTATAAGTCAGTGAATAATTTAATTCCTTTGCTTCCCATGGCCACTGATCACCCATCTTAGTTCCACCACAAAAGTAGCAATCTGAAATGTGTAAGCTGGAGACTACTGCTCCCGCTAATTCTAGAAACAAATTCTGGGAAGGGTGAGGGATATCAAACTTATTTATATGCATAGTCTCGTAAAAAGTGTTATGTATATGGTATCGTGATGATATATGGGCCTGGGTGTTCAATCTAATATATACAATGGTTCCGGGATCTGACCCAGAACCTGCAATTCTAAGTCCAAATTTATATCCCTGTTTCCAGGCACTAGGATTATTACAAGAAACTCTAACGGGTTACAAGCTCCTTTCTTGCAAGTCTTTTCTATATCCTTCACATATGGCTTTTGCAAAATTGCCATTCGATGGCTCTGGTATTTTCTACCATGTTTTCCAGTTTTCCATGTGGCATAGAAAACACATTCCCATTTTGGGCAAAAAGTAATCTGCAATCGGGCGCTGTAATATATTCATTGGCTAAACTCGTTTACCTATACATTCTCCCATCCGGTGGTTCCTTCTGGACACATGTACTTATCATTAAGAGCATAAGTTTTCTCCCAATCAGCACATTTTGAACGACTATCCCTATTGATAGCATCACAAGCATCAAAGTACAATACAGCAAGCGTGGTAGGGTCGGTGAGTGGGGAAGTAGCATAAGGTAAAGTCTCCATCTGCATCATTCCATCGTATCTCCAAAGTATAATAGGATGGATTCTGATGCGGGTTAAAGCACACCTTAGTATTACCTTTGGTACAAACATTCAGTTCAGTGGTGTTATAAATACACCGGGTTACCTTACCAGTACAGGTATAGTATGAATGATAAAGCAAAGTCTGCGTTACTTTCATTCCAGTCCGAGTGGAAGTGATGCAAGCAGTACATGGAGGCAAGGCACAAATCAGTTCAAGGCCCCCCAGACAAGCAACCAGGACAAAGTAAAAACAAAGATGCATGTTGATTGGAGTTCTTCTGAATCCTCATTGAAAATCTTGACCTCGCCGTCCTCTTCTGGCACAATGCCGTCCCGTTTGCTAATGAAGCGATTCAACGGGTGTTGAATGTTGATTGAAGATCCTCACAATGTCTGTCGTATGCCAACTAACTTATCAACTACAGTTGGCTCCGAATATTGTTAATCAATATAGTATCAGTGTACAGGATCGCACACATAAGGTTTGTTTGAGCAAATCTTGCTGTATTGGAAACAGCAATCCTCTTCGAAAGACTTGTCTATCGCAAGGCACTGTGGTTGTTGGGATGATCCCAAAAAGAATCTAGGTCGCTGGTTGCCGTCTCAGGGGAGTCGCAAAGGTACATCAGGATGTTTGTACCGCTGTACAATGCTCGGAATCGGAACGGCTGCTGGCTTGACTCTTGCTGTGATGGACCCAGGAATCGATCTCTGCTACCTTTACTGCAGTTGGGGGTAGACAGGATGACGGTGTATGGTCCCTTCCAATGAGGGTTCCAGCGGTGTCTTCTTCCAATCTTTGATCCACACCGAGGTACCAGGCTTGTAGGGATGTAGGGGTTTCCGTCAGATTGATGGGGCAACTGGTCTTGGATCCACGCATGAAGAGTCTGTAGAACAAAACTAAGAGCTAGAAGTTCTTGTTGGTTATTTCTGAAACCAATCTGAGCTAAACTTCCTGTAATTCCCTACACTATTGGTGGGGTCTGCCATACACTACCTCAAAAGGGGAAAATCCTGTGGATTTCACAGGAGCTGAGCGTATTCTGAGCAAAAGCTATTGGGAGCACTTGGGGCCACTTTAGGCGAGTCTCCTGACAAAGCTTGGACATTTGGGCTTTCAAGGTACGATTCATTCGCTCAACTTTCCTGAACTCTGAGGTCTATATGCAGTGTGTAGCTTCCATTGTATCTGCAGGGCATTTGCTAATGCGGAGTAATCTGAGAACAAATGAGGGCCATTGTCTGACCCTATTACTGCTGGAATTCCAAATCTGGGAATAATTTCTCTCAGCAAAACTTTGGTAACTTTCTCTGGCTTTTTCAGTCCTGGTGGGGTAAGCCTACTACCCACCCAGAGAAGGTACAAAATAACACTAACAAGTAGCGGTATCCACTTGGATGTTGGCATTTCAGTAAAGTCAATTGCAGGTGGTGTATGGGGGTTACACCTCCTGACTGAACTCGGGGTGGTGGTGTGGGACCCTGTTTGGCATTGTTCTTGGCACAAATTAGACACTGGCGTGCTACTGAGGCTGATAGGGCTCCCAACAAGGCGATGCAAAAATGTGGCTTGAGTGCTTTTTCCATAGCACTTTTTCCATAATGTGTTGCTTGGTGGAAAGCCTTGACAAAGGCTTGTCCCAATAGTTCACGCATTACTATGCGTACTGGGGGTTGGCTGCCCTCGGCAGGCGGCAGGCTCAATCCACCCATCTTTCAGCACTCCCTCTTCCTTATTACAGTAGTAATCCAATTCGTTGGTGGTATATCGTGGGGTCCATGAATTAAGGGGTACTGGAAATAATGCTGCCTGCATTGGCATAGCTTGCGATGAAATTTGGCCTGTCATGGCTGCTTTTCGCACTGAGCATCAGCGAATCTGTTTTCCCTTGGGCAACATCTCCTTTACCTGCTTGGTGTCCTCGGCAGTGCATGACGGCTACACGTGTTGGGGCCCATACTGCATCTAGTAACATCAATATTTCTGGGCCATATTTGATTGATTTTCCTCCTGACGTAATGAGCCCTCGTTCTTTGTATAGAGCTCCATGTGCATGCAAAGTGGTGAAGGCATATTTAGAGTCAGTGTACACATTTAACAAGAGTTTTGCACCTAATACCAATGCTCGGGTAAGTGCAATCAATTCTGCTTTCTGGGCTGATGTGCCTGATGCCAGGGCTGATGATTCAATTACTTCATCCCGGGTGACTACTGCATCCCCGGCACAACGTCATCCATTGATGATGAGACTACTTCCATCTACAAAATAGGTCTGATCAGGATTCTCTAGGGGCACATCTGTCAAATCAGGTCGACTTGAGAATACAGTCTCCATGACTTCTATACAGTCATGCTCTGGGGGTTCTTCGCTGACAGGTATCAATGTGGCTGGGTTCAAGGCGTGGCTCACTTCCAATTGTATCTGTGGGTTTTCACATAGCATACTCTGATATTTCAACATTCGGGAATTGGTGAGCCAATGATTCGCTTTCTGATCCATGAGGGCAAGTACGGCATGTGGCACAGTGACTCGTAGATTCTGTCCTAAGGTGAGTTTATCTGCTTCACTCACTAACAATGCTGTAGCTGCAACTGCTATCAAGCAAGGTGGCCATCCTTTGGCCACAGTGTCCAATTGTTGTGATAGGTATGCTAAAGGCCGCTCCAATGTCCTAATTTCTGAGTCAACATGCCTAAGGCGTTTCCTTGCACCTCATGCACGAATAGATGAAAAGGCTTGTGAACATCTGGTAATCCAAGTGATGGTGACGAACATCAATTCTTCCTTTAATGCAGGGGTCACCAACCTGCGGCCCGCGGGCCGTTCCGTGCGGCCCGCGAGACTCTACCCCGGTGCGGCACGCCAAGGCAAACTCACGGATTCCTTCATGTCAGCTCTCTCCCTTCTTCTGCAGCCGCGGCTCCCTGCCTCTTAGGGAACAGCGGCTGTTGCTGTAAATCATCGCGGCTCCGTGCAGCATTGTCCTGCCTCTAAAGGAAGTTGTTTACCACTTCCTTTAGAGGCGGGACAATGCGGCACGGAGCCGCGATGATTTTACAAGCACAGCCGCGGTTCCCTAAGAGGCCGGAGCCGCGGCTGCAGAAGAAGGGAGAGAGTTGACATAAAATATAGGTATGAGCAGGTTTCTTTTGGGGTTTTTTTTTTTTTTCGCGCGGGGGGGGGGGGGGGGGGGTGCGGCCCCCGGGTATGCCCGTAGTCGGCTGTGTGGCCAGCGGCCCTCTGGAGGTTGGTGACCCCTGCTTTAATGTCCTTGAAAGCTTCATCCTGCTCAGGTCCCCAATCTAGTGGCGACTTTTCTTCTCCTTTGGTGGCCTCATATAGTGGTTTGGCAATTTGAGCAAAGTTGGGAATCCAAAATTCGGCAATATCCTGCTGCTCCCAGAAAGGCTCTGACTTGCTTTCTGGTAGTTGGGGTTGGGATTCTGCACACAGCTTCTTTTAGTTCTCTCCCTATTGGTCGGGCCTCTTTAGTCAAGCGAAAAAGCCCAAGTATTTCACTTCTTTTTGGCATAGCTGTGCTTTGCTCTGGAAACTTTGTATCCAGCTTCATCCAGTAGCTGCAAGAGGTCTTTGGTGGTGAGTATACATTCACTTTCTGATACAGCAGCTATCAGCAGATCGTCCACATATTGGAGAAGTACTCTCTTCCCGGGGCCACTGGAGAGCTTGAAAGGTCGTGGTTCAATGCAGCACTGAAGATGGTAGGTGAATTCTTGAATCCTTGGGGTAATCGTGTCCAAGTGAGTTGGCCCCGTCGTCCAGAGACAGGGTCCTGCCATCAAAGGCAAACAGTAATTGACTAATTGGGGGTAATCTTATGCAGAAAAATGATCTTTTAAGTCCAAAACAGTTTAAAAATGGGTAGCTTCAGCAGGAATCAATCATAAGAGTGTGTAGGGATTTGGCACAACATGGATGTATGGTATCAACTGCTTCATTGTCTATCCTTAGTTCTTGCACTGGGCGGTTGTGACCTGTCCCAGGCTTCTTTATTGGCAGGAGTGGAGTGTTCCAGGGGGATGGCATACTTTTAGTAGGCCATACTCTAGTAGTCTTAAAAAGTGGCGGGTTCGGTGAATGCCCTTCAATTGCTGTGCTCTTGGGAGGGGGGTAAGTAGTGCTTGACATGTACTGTGCAGCCAATAGGCTTGAGATTCACCGAATTATTGGAGCTATAGGTTTGGCTAGGCCTGGCGGGATGTACCTTCTGACCATGACTCCAGGCGGGGCATCAATGCCTTTTCAGAGTATGTTCAAAATAGGTGTCCTGGGCAGATTAAGTACTATAATATCGCCATTCTTCTTCTCGAGGAACAGGAAAGCAGCATTTAATCCAGCAGGGTTTTGTCTGGGAATTCACTGTCTTGGCATCTCTCCTTTGCTCAGTAAAAGGATATTTGAGGCAGTACAATTTGGCTTAAATATCTTTTTTGTGTCCACAGTAATGGCACCGGGCACTCGTGGCATATCGAGGAAATTGATGTGTTATTTGCTGTCCTCCTAGGGTGCATATACGGTTCTGAAGAAAAGACTTTGTGGCTTTGGCAACTCAGTTGCTCCTACAAAGTGGTGAGCTGCTCTTGCGGGGAAAAATGGTGGGCACGATCTGTTTGTCTACTACAGAATGTTGACTGCTCCAGTATCAACCATAAAGTCCATAACTTGATTATACTATTTGTATGCTGACCATAGGCTCCTGGAGGACCTTTAAAGCGCACATTCAGAGCACGGTACTGTCCTAATCTGCTTCATCTACGGTCATAGGTTCACGGCGGCCACTGCTTGTAATGGCCTCTCCTCTCTCTCGTTGGAACTGTCTGCAATTGGCCCCTCCGCGTTCCGGGGTCGGCCTCTTCTCTCTTTCTCTCCATTGAGGAATTATTTTACGTCATCCTGAGGGGCGTTCTTTGAGTTGGCGGGCAGATGGATCTCTACAATGTCCTTCCGCGTTGCAATAAGCGCATTGGTCCCGCCTAGTTGGGGCCAATGGCCTATCTCCTCCCGGCCCGCCCTCTTCCTTGCTGCCTCCTGTCGACTTAGGGACACTCCCCTTTTTTGATGTTCAACATATGGCCGCAGCCAAATAAATCAGCTTTCTTCTTCTCTTTGCGATCACATTCTTTCTGCCTTTCATGATACCGATTCACCTTAAACACATATTTATGAGCGACTTCACAGTACAACTGAGTTGTAATCATCTGTCCGCAAAACTTCTAGTTTCTGTAGTCTTAAGTCTAAGGGTCTGGTCTGAGAAGATTTAAAAAAGCAGAATTAACCATGCACTAAGCCTTTCCCTGGGGAATCGGGATCCTAGGGAGTATCACAGTCCATATACGCTATCAGTCCAGAATCTTTCATAAAATCATTGCTTGGGCTTTCCATATATGCCCTGGTTAACTTCCGGTCACGTTAGAAAGAGGCATAAGCTTTCTGGCCCCTCCCTTCTCAGACCTTGCATAAGGCCTTCTCCTTTCGCGGACCGTGATAAAGATAGTGGATCCTCTCTCTGTATTCGGATTCCCACTTGGGGGTCTTCATTTGGGAAATGTCTCTTTGGGCTTGCTTCTCGATTGTCTATCCCTTTGTGCATCTCCCGGTGCCCTCATCGGGTTATCTGCCCGCCAGGACGGACAGCTGCTCGGCTTTATGCGTCGTCCGCTCCTCAGTAGTGAATAAGGTAGACAGGAGATGAC
>CM066031.1:112240482-112312052 GCA_033557465.1 Ichthyophis bannanicus | reverse complement strand
CTTACTGGGCGATTAAGGTACCTTAGCGCGCCCGCGGCGGCACAAACGAGCGCTGGAGGCGGAGAAAAGGCTCCCGGAGGGCGGAGGAGGGCTCCCCAGGGCGGAGAGAGAAGGGGTCCCAATGGGTGGAGAGTGGGCGGGGAGAGGGCCTCCCCGCACACTAACCGCTGTGAACATCCGAGGCTCAAAACTTAATGCCAGTGAAACCCTGGCGTTTAGAGCTGATTTATAAGGGAAAGAAAAACACCATTTTCCGTCATGCAATTGTTACAGCAAAAACCAGGGAAACCTACAAAGAAAGTGTAAGTGTATCCCTGTGTGCACAGAACCAAAGGGCAAATAAACTTTGAAAATGTAAGAAGAAAATGTAAAAATAAAAATAACCAAGCTGGCCAATAGTGATTATCAATGGGAAACATCAAAAAAACACTCCCAAGAAACCTCCACAAAAAGATATGAATTTTGGAAGGGTCTATTCTCCGTCCCCATACAAGGTGCAATGAGCCCACAGTGTAATTGCGCTGAGTCAGGGTTTCCGGACTCCATTGGCCAGGTTTTCTATGGCATGTACATGTTCCACAACAGCAGGGCGGGCATGTCCTGAATGGGCAATAGGACCGATGCTGGAAAAAGGGACACAGAGGGCTGCAAGGCGGCAATGCTGTGGTGGGCAGCTGGGGCACAGTGCGGACTAGGGTGATGCCTAGCTGGCCCATAGGAATCTGAAACAGTAGAGTTAGCCAGACAGCAACTGCTGAGGGCCCAACATGAGCACGAGTGTGCTCCCCACAGTGTCACAGGGGATAGTACCCAGCAGGTACCCCGAAGGGCACGGAACATTGGCATGCGGTGCTGGGGGAAGCGAGGACAGCTATGCAGGCACCCCTACCCCAGAACCCGCACCATAGGCAGTCGCCTACCCACACACTGGATGGCCCGAGACTGCGCTCCACCAGCAGAAGGGCATGTCAGCATGGTGGCAGAGGGATACTGGTGGTGGAGGGGGCAGTGGCAGCTGCCCAGAGCAGACCGTGGCCTAGCCCTGTTTAGGTGGGTGCCGTGCACTGCAACAGACAGGCTCTGTCTGACAAACAGTCATGGTATCTCCAGGGAATGCACTGTCTCTGTGGCAACACAGTGGTGCAGTGCACACAGCCAGTGTGTTCAGAAGCCAAAGATCACAGGTTCAAGTCCCAGCTGTGGTTCCTGCCAACCCAGTCCCCATATTTTACCCACTACTAAAACGTGCTAATACAGACAGAACCTTTATTGCAGATGACGTAAACATGCCCAAAACACCTACATTTTACCCTACAGAGCACAGACACCATAAACATGCGCATTACCTAGAGCAGAGTCTCCCAAATGCAGTCCTGGAGGGCCAAACACCATTCGGGTTCCATGCTGTCTCTAATAAAGATGCCTGTGCTGCATTTCTATGCGCCGCCCACATGGTATGCAGATGTATCTCATACATATTCATGAGGGACAGCATGACAACCACTGCTGTGAGAGTCTACAGCCCTACTCCTGCCACCCACCGGACGCTGGCAGGTTCACGTATGGCAGAAGCTTGAGGAATCTACTACCCTACTCCTGTCATCAACCGGAAGCTGACAGGTCTACGTACGGTGGAAGCTGTGGAAGAAGAGAACTTCAGTAAAGAATTTGCAACTTCCTGACAAACTTATTGAAATATTGTAATCATGCTACATCTATGTATTGATGTTGTACTTGCAGTAGCCCTGGGGCCCCTTGGAATGACTTTTGCCGTACCTCCCTGTGCGACCTGTATAACTACTACCCGAACCGGAACAAAGATTACCCAAACTTTACTTTATCACTCCTATTACACTTGTACTGGGGTGATTAGCAGATGTGTATATAATGGTACGGAATTAAGTATCTGTACTAGAGGGAAGGTTAAGACCTGTTTTAACCCCCGACAGAACCCCTCCTATCATGTTTAGAGTTACGTTGGAACAACGAGAATGGAGCCCTCCTAAATGCTACCCAACAGCTCTCAGATCCCACGAAACCAGCTCCTGTTTACTTTGATGCTTGCGATGCCATTAACAGAAATGGCTACTATAGCTGTGGGTCTGTTAACAACGAGCGAAGTTATTACCAGGATGACAAATACATGTGCCCCGAATGAGCATACAATTGGGGAAAATGCATCGGGATAAATATCCCATCTGTTTTATGCCAAAGCATCTGAAGACGCCTACTCCTGTCCTAAGTGGGAAGTGTGTATATTATGCCACCTGGTTCAGATGGGCCTAAGGGTCAAGATGGGGATAATCGCAGAGCCAGCTTAGACGAGACTACCATTGCTAGAACACAGTAAGTGTCAGAAGGGTACTTGTAACCCCTTAAGTCTCCTTGTGCTTGACCCTAGCCAGTGGAAGCTAGTGTATAGATTTGGATTACGAATAGCGGGAAGGGGAGTAGACCCAGGAACCTTTATATATAAACAGCTTTCAACACCAAGACCCGCATTTCCTCACCTTTTCAAATACACCATACCTTCTATGAAGCCATGCAGACGAGATAGAGGTTCCCCAGACCACGCAGAATTTATTCATTGAACTAGCGGGAGCTGTAGCTTCTAGTCTCCGCATTTCTAACTTTTTCTTCTGTGGGGGAACTAGGATGGGAGACCAATGGCCCTGGGAGGCAAGAGAATTGAACTACTCCATCCCATACAACCAGACTGCTTTGAATAAGACCACTAGTGAGTGGGTATTGGCCAACACCATTGTCGGCTGTCTCTGTTTTGTTCGAATGGGACCACAGTTCCCCATACAGGTAGGACAGCTGGTCTGTCTCAGCCAACGATTTTACAATACTACTACTAAGAAAACATCCTGGTGGTCAGGTGTAAATGCTACTGAACCCTACAAACCTTTAATCACTTTCTCTCATCTTGCTAAGATATGGACTGACCTCACTTCCCCCCAATGCCTGGGAAGTCCCCTCCTGGGCTCTATTGGATTTGTGGCACCCGAGCATATGCTTGACTCCCTAATAACTGGGGAGGGCGTGCGTCTTGGGAACGATACAACCTTCTTTCTTCCTTATTCCCATCTCCCAAGGGGAACAGTTAGGCTTCCCCATATACAGTGGTCGACAGAAGTGAAATATTCTGAAAATAGGTCAATGGGATAAGTGGTATGGTGATGAGTGGCCACCTGAGAGAATTATCGACTATTATGGGCCAGCCACTTGGACACAAGATGGGACCAGGGGATACCGCACTCCTGTTTATATGCTGAATCATATTATACACTTACAAGCTGTTGTAGAAATTATAACTAATGAAACGAGTAAAGCATTAACTCTTTTAGCCAAACAGAGCACCCAAATGCGTACAGCCATTTACCAAAACTGCTTAGCACTTGATTATTTATTAGCATCTGAAGGTGGGGTTTGTGGAAAGTTTAATTTAACAAACTGCTGTTTGCAGATTGATGATCAAGGTCAGGTTGTTGAAGAAATAGCTGACCATATGCGTAGGCAAGCACATGTACCAGTTCAGACTTGGAATGGACTAGACCTTAATGGATGGTCTGGAACTCTATTTTCAGGGCTAGGAGGATTGAAGACTATTATGTTTGCAGTTCTAGTCATGATAGCTATGTGTTTACTCCTTCCATGTTTTATGCCCCTTTGCTTACGTATGCTTACCTCAATCATTGACAGCACTGTTGAACGGAAAACAGCGGTCAGAGTACTAGCTATGTTGTAGCAGCAGAGCGCAGACAAACCAATAATACCAGGAGTCTGTTCAGAAGGTCCAAATCATTTATTTGTGCACAAGTCTCAAGCAGAATCAAATTCAAAATGGCTGAGCAATGGCTGTTAGTAAAACAACAACTTTTATACTTTTCTTGTCCATTCTAGGTATAGGCAAACTTTTCATTGGTCCCGGTAACCCCTTTCACCCTATCTATTGGTCCCGGTACCAATACGTAGCTCCAATGAGGACCTTGGTCTGTGCTCAGCACCTGCTTACCCCCCTTACAGTCCCAATTACAATGGTCAGTTCTTCCAGCTTTGATACTTCTCTCCTCCAAGGTCACTTAGCTAACTAGAACATGTGGGAAAACAGGGCACTGTAACTTTTCTTTCAGCAGTGTTAATTAATTCCATAGAAGCTTCACTCTCTTATCAATACCAATTAAACTTGTTTTTCTATATTTTCTAAGTTTTGATTCTGCTTAGCTATACTTAATTGTGCTCAGTTAAGTTTTGATTCTATGGTAGCAGCATTCAGGGGAATGTGTAATTCCTTTGGGCCTCTCCACAGGCTTCATTTATAGGTCAAGCTGCTTAGGCCTCTCTGCTCATTTCAGACATCATGGATCATAGGCCTTCGCCTACCACATTCCTCCCTTTGATTAATCTCACCCTATTACTAATAAGGTGTGAGAGTTAAATCACTCAATTACACTGGGGTCGGGTTTCGACCATATGTAGCAGGATTAGGGTGCCATAAGGCTAAAATCTTAGTTGCGGTTTTCCGCTCCACTGTATTCTCAATAACACTGTTAATAGAACGCATACAACATGGGATTATACAAGGTAACAAGAAGAACAAGAAATTAGTATTATCATAGCAAAAGTAGTGAATCCTCCTAAACCAGAGAAGATAGATGCAAACCAATTGGGTATCTTAAGACTATGCCAGGTCTGTACTGGCACATAAGTTTGCTTCCGCATGTGTTCAGCAATTTCTTCAACAACCTGACCCTTATCATCTATCTTCAAACAACAATTTGTGAGGTTCAGCTTACCACAAACTCCTCCTTCAGCAGCTAATAAGTAATCTAGTGCCAAGCGATTTTGATAGATTGCAGTGCGCATTTGTGTGCTTTGTCTAGCTAAAAGTGTGAGTGCTTGGCTAGTTTCATTAGTAATGAGTTCAACTACTGCTTGCAAGCGTATAATTCTATTCAACATATAAATTAGGGTACGATATCCCCACATGCCATCTTGCTCCCAAGTGGCAGGTCCATAATAGGCAATGATTCGCTCTGGTGGCCAGTCCTCACCATCCCATTTCTCCCACTTGCCTATTTGTAAAGCTGCTCTCTTCTGTCTCTTTGAATAGACTGGGTAGCCTAGTTGTTCTCCATGTTCTGTGGGCAATAGAAAGAAAGAGGGTCGGATAGTTCCTAAGACACACGCTCCTCCCCAGTGGATAGGGAGTTGAGCATATGCTCGGGTTCCGCAAATCCAATATAGGCCAGGTGGGGCTTGCCAGACATGAGGTTGGTTAAGGTCAGTCCATAAAGGGGCAAGCTCCGGAAATCTCGCTAATGGATTGGTGGGTTCAGATTCATTAATTCCTGACCACCAGGATGTCTGTTTGGTGGTGGCATTATAGAACTTCTGGCTAAGACAGACAAGCTGTCCTACCTTCGAAATAAACTGGGAGCCAGTTTGAGCGTAACACAGACGTCCAACTATTGGATGTGCTAATACCCATTCACTGGTAGTCTTGTGTAGCTCTGTCTGATTGTAGGTTACTGAGTAATTCAGCTCTTGGGCCTCCCAAGGCCACTGATCACCCATTTTGGTTCCAACACAAAAATAACAATCTGAGATGCGGAGACTGGAGACCACAGCTCCAGCCAACTCCAAGAACAAATTCTGAGAGGGGTGAGGGATATCAAACTTGTTTATATGCATGGTCTCATAGAAAGTGTTATGTATATGGTACCTTGATGATCGATGGGCTTGGGTATTTAGTCTGATATATACAATGGTCCCTGGATCAGATCCAGAGCCTGCAATGCGTAATCCAAATTTGTACCCTTGTTTTCATGCGCTGGGATTCATTATATGTAGTTCTAATGGGTTACAGGCACCCTTCTTGCAATATTTTTGAATTTTTCACATATGGCTTGGTCAAAGCAGTCATTCGATTGTCTCTGGTATTCTCTACCATACCAGTTTTCCATGTAGCGTAGGACACGCATTCCCACTTTGGGCAATAATAATCTTGAAATGGTGCTGTACTATACACATTTGCTAAAACCCGTTTACCTGTGCAGGCCCCCCATCCTGTGGTTCCTTCGGGACACATATACTTATCATCATTAGCATAAGCTTTCTCCCAATTGGCACATTTAGAACGTCTATCTCTGTTAATGGCATCACAAGCATCAAAATACAAAGTAGCCCCTTTCGTGGGGTCAGTAAGTGGAGGGGTAGCATTAAGTAAAGCTCCATCTGCATCATCCCATCGTATTTCTAGAGTATAATAGGATGGGTTCTGATGTGGGTTAAAACAAACCTTAGTATTACCTTTAGTACAAACATGCAGTTCAGTGGTGTTATATATACACCAACTTACCGTACCCGTACAGGTATAGTAAGAATGATAAAGCAAAGTCTGAGTCACTTTCATTCCAGTTCGAGTGGAAGTAATGCAGGCAGTGCATGGGGGCAAAGCATGAGCAAGTTCAAAGCTCCCCAGGCAAGCAACCAAAACAAAATAGAAACAAAGATGCATGTTGATTGTAGTTCTTCTGAATCCTCGCTGGAAAATCTTGACCACGCCGTCCTCTTCCTCTTGGCACAATGCTGACCCGTTTGCTAGTCAAGCAATTCAATGGGTGTCGATGTTGATTGAAGGTCCTCAAATGTTCCGCTGTGATGCCAACTTGCCAATTATAGTTGGCCTGACGAAAGTTTATGAAGGCACAGTTAGTCAATGAAGAAAACAAATGTCTTTGCTGTATTAGGAACAGCAATCCTCTTCGAAAGACTTGGCTACTGTAGGACACTGTAGTTCATGAGTGTCCCCGATGAGTTCTAGGTTGCTGGCTGCCTCCGTAGAGTAAGACGCAAAGGAACGTCAGGGTGTGGCTCTGCTGTCCACTGGTCCTGATCTGGAACTGCTGCTGGCTTGACTCTGCTATGATGAATCCAGGAATCGATTTCTGCTACTTTCACAGCTGTTGGTGTAGACAAGATGACAGTGTATGGTCCCTTCCAATGCGGTTCCAACGGTGTCTTCTTCCAATCTTTGATCCACACTGAGGTACCAGGCTTGTAGGGATGCAAGGGTTCCGTCAAATTGATAGGCAACTGGTCCTGTATCCACGCATGGAGAGTCTGCAGAACAGAACTAAGAGCTAGAAGTTCTTGTCTGGTTATTTCTGAACCAATCTGTGGCAAACTACCTTTAACACCCTGCACTATTGGTGGGGGTTTGCCATACATAACTTCAAAAGGGGAAAACCCTGATGATTTCACAGGAGCTGAGCGTATTCTAAGTAATGCTATTGGGAGAACCTGGGGCCACTTTAGGTGGGTCTCCTGACATAGCTTGGACATCTGAGATTTCAAAGTTCTATTCATTCGTTCAACTTTTCCTGAACTTTGGGGTCTATATGCAGTGTGTAACTTCCATTGTATCTGTAGGGCACTTGCTAACTGCTGGGTAATTTGAGATACAAATGAGGGCCCATTGTCTGACCCTATTACTCTGGAATTCCAAATCTGGGGATAATTTCTCTCAACAAAACCTTAGTAACTTCTCGGGCTTTCTCAGTCCTGGTGGGGAAGGCTTCTACCCACCCAGAGAAGGTACAAACTAATACTAACAAGTAACGGTATCCATTGGCTTTTGGCATTTCAGTAAAGTCTACTTGCAGGTGGTGCATGGGGGTTACATCTCCTGACTGAACTCGTGGTGGTGGAGTGGGTCCCTGTTTGGCATTATTCTTGGCACAAATTAGACACTGGCGGGCTACTGAGGCTGACAGGGCTCCCAATAGAGTGATACAAAATGTAGTTTAAGTGCTTTCTCCATAGCACTTTTCCCATAATGTGTAGCTTGATGAAAGGCCTTGACAAAGGCTGGTCCCAATGATTCAGGGATCACTAGTCGTCCTGGGAGTTGACTGCCCTCGGGAGGTGGCAGCTCAATCCATCCATCTTTCAGTACTCCCTCTTCTTTGTTACAATAGTAGTCCAATTCTTTGGTGGTATATCGTGGTGTCCATAAATTAAGGGGTACTGGAAACAATGCTGCTTGTATTGGTGTTGCTTGTGGTGAAATTTGGCCTGTCATAGCTGCTTTACGTGCTGAAGCATCAGCAAATCTGTTTCCTTGGGCAACTTCTCCTTTTCCCGCTTGGTGTCCACGACAGTGTATGACAGCTATACGTGTCGGAGCCCATACTGCGTCTAGTAACATCAATATTTCTGGGCCATATTTGATAGATTTGCCTCCCGACGTAATGAGCCCTCATTCTTTATAGAGAGCTCCATGTGCATGCAAAGTGGTGAAGGCATATTTCGAGTCGGTGTATACATTCAACAGAAGTCCTGCACCCAATACTAGTGCTCTGGTGAGTGCTATCAATTCTGCCTTCTGGGCTGATGTGCCTGATGCAAGAGCTGATGATTCAATGACTTTCTCCCGGGTGACTACTGCATACCCGGCACAACGTCGTCCATCGATAATGAGACTGCTTCCGTCCACAAAATAAGTCTGATCAGGGTTCTCTAGGGGCACGTCTGTCAAATCAGGTCAACTTGAGAATACAGTGTCCATGACCTCTATACAGTCATGCTCTGGAGGGTCTTCGCTGATTGGTATCAGGGTAGCTGGATTCAAGGCATGGCTCACTTCCAGTTGTACTTGTGGATTTTCACATAGCATGCTTTGGTATTTCAGCATCCGAGAATTAGTGAGCCAATGATTTGCTTTCTGTTCCATAAGGGCAAGTACCGCATGTGGTACTGTGACACGTAGATTCTGTCCTAAGGTGAGTTTGTCTGCTTCACTTACTAATAGTGCTGTAGCTGCAACAGCTCTCAAACATGGTGGCCATCCTTTGGCCACAGTGTCCAACTGTTTGATAGGTATGCCACGGGTCGCTCCCAATGTCCTAATTTCTGAGTCAACATGCCTAGAGCATTCCGTGCATCTCGTGCACGAATAGATGGAAAGGCTTGTGGACATCTGGCAACCCGAGTGCTGGTGACGACATCAATTCTTCTTTCAGGGTCTTGAAAGCTGTGTCTTGCTCAAGTCCCCATTTTAATGGTGACTTTTCTTCTCCCTTGGTGGCTTCATATAGTGGTTTAGCAATCTGAGCAAAGTTAGGTATCCATATCCGGCAGTATCCTGCTGCTCCCAGGAAGGCTCTGACTTGCTTTCTGGTAGTTGGGGTTGGGATACTGCACACGGCTTCTTTTCTCTCGCGTCCCAATTGTCGGCTTCCTTTGGTTAGACGAAAGGCCAAGTATTTTACTTCTTTTTGGCATAGCTGTGCTTTTGCTCTGGAGACTTTGTATCCAGCTTCATCCAAAGTTGCAAGAGGTCCGTGGTGGCTTGTATACATTCACTTTCTGATGTGGCGGCTACCAGTAGGTCATCTATATATTGGAGGAGTACTCTTCTTTCAGGGGCTAATGGATAGCTTGAAAGATCTTGGTTTAGTGCAGCACTGAAAATGGTAGGTGAGTTCTTAAATCCTTGAGGTAATCGTGTCCACGTGAGTTGGCCCCGCCTCCCCAAGACAGGGTCCTGCCATTCAAAGGCAAACAGCAATTGGCTAATTGGGGCTAATCTTATGCAAAAGAATGCATCTTTCAAGTCCAAAACAGTAAAGTGGGTGGCTTCAGCAGGAATCAATCCTAGGAGTGTGTAGGGATTTGGCACAACTGGATGTATGGTCTCAACTGCTTCATTCACTCTCCTTAGATCTTGCACTGGGCGGTAGTCACCTGTCCCAGGCTTCTTTACTGGCAGGAGGGGTGTGTTCCATGGTGACTGACAAACTCTGAGTAGGCCATACTCTAGTAGCCTTAACAAGTGGCGATGGATGCCTTCAATTGCTGCTCTTGGAAGTGGGTATTGCTTGACATGTACTGGCTGTGCACTAGGCTTGAGATTCATGTACTGGCTGTGCACTAGGCTTGTGTTTGGCCAGGCCTGGTGGATTGCCTTCTGCCCATACTCCAGGAGGGGCATCAATGCTTTTCAAAGTAGGTTCAAAATAGGTATCAATGGTTGGCTCAGTACTTGGTTCAGTACTAAAATATCTCCATTCTTCTTCTCGAGGAACAGTAAGCACCATGAGTCCGGCAGGTTTTGTCTGGGAATTCACTGTCATTTGCATTTCTCCTTTCTCAGTGAAGGATATTTGGGCCTGCAGCTTGGCTAGCATATCTCGTCCCTATAATGGCACTGGGCACTTAGGCATGTAAAGGAATTGGTGCGTTATTTGCTGTCCTCCTAAATTACATATGCGGTTCTGAAGAAAAGGCTTTGTGGCTTTTGCGCCAGTCGCTCCCACAATGGTGACTGCTCTTGCAGAAAAAGGGGCTATTTGTTTATCTACTACAGAATGTTCTGCTCCAGTATCAACCATAAAGTCCATGAATTGGTCTCCTATTTGTATACTGACCATAGGCTCCTGGAGACCTAAAGCGAATTCGGAGTCCGGTCTGTCCTAATCTGCTTCATCTAAATCGGAGGCCGTTGCGGCTGCAACTCCCTATATGGCCTCCGCCCGTTCTCGTTGAAAATATTCTCGATTGGTTCCTCTGCGGTTCTGGGGTCGGCCTCTCTCTCTTTCCCTCCAAGGGGCGTGTTCCCCTTCACCCTGAGAGGCCTCTTCGAGTCGCGGGCATGCACTTCTCCAATGTCCTTCTTCCTTGCAATAAGCGCATTGGTTCGCGCCTAATGGGGGCCGGTCATCTCCTCGGCCCCGCCCTCTTCCTCTGCTCCTTCGACTAGGGATACCTCCCCTTTTCTGTTCCACTATGGCCGCAGCCAAAAAATCTGCTTTCTTCTTCATCCTTCGATCACTTTCTTTCTGTCTTTCATTATCACGATTCACATACACTTTATGAGCGACTTCCAGTAACTGTGTTGCATTCATGCCCGCAAACCCTTCTAATTTCTGCAACTTGCGTCTAATATCTGGTTGGGACTGGTTTACAAAAGCAGAATTCACCATGCATAAGCTTCCTGGGGCATCTGGGTCATAGGGAGTATACATCCTGTACGCTTCAGTCAATCTCTCATAGAATACTGCTGGGCTTTCATCTATGCCCTGGTGAACTTCGGTTACTTTAGAGAGATTCATGGCTTTCTGACCCCCCTTCTTCAGACCTTGCATGAGGCCTTGGCGGAACCGTGATAGGGCCCTGGATCCTCTATCAGTATTCGGATCCCACTGGGGGTCTTCATTAGGGAATTCCTTATGAGCTGCTTTGCGACTGTCTATTCCTACTCCTGCCACTCCCTCTGCCAGGGGATTGTCGGCTAGCCAATCAATAGCTGCTCGCTTAATTCGTGTCCGCTCCTCGGTAGTAAATAAAGTAGACAGGAGCTGACGGCAATCTGCCCAAGTGGGTTGGTGAGTTTCCATAATAGTATGTATCAATTCCGTTAATTCTTGGGGCTTATCAGTGTAAGAAGCATAATGCAATTTCCAATTTAACAAATCAGCAGTGGAGAAGGGCACATATACTAGACTCAGGGGTCCCGCTACTATCTGGTCATGCTCATTTCGCACGGGCAGCCCCGGGACTTGCCGTAATGGCAGTAGCTTCTTGGCAGAGGTTTTCTGTAATTTGACAGAAGCTTTCTTAACAGGGACTTTCTTCTTTACGGTGCGCTTAGTCTGGGACGCTTCACTCGTTACAGATGAGCTTGCACTGGCAACTGATTTTACGCTATCTTCTTCGCCCTGAGAGGTCTCTCCCTCTTCATCTTCCTCTGACTCAGCTTTTTCTTCGGTCTCGGGCATGTCAGCATCCTCCTCAAGAGGGGGATCATCTATCTGCCCCTCTAGATCTGGGTCTGCCTCTGGGGATGGTTCCCGCCGTCGCCGCAGTACTGCCGCAGGACGCAGAGGTACTTTCACTGGGAGCTGGGCTCGGGGCTGTCTAGTTACCGCTCCCGGGGACTCAGGATCTACAAGAACCGGTTTCTGACTAGGTTTTTCGACTATCCCTGCTTTCTGGGTCTGGTCTGTTAATGCTAGCATTATTCTGCACTGTTCTTCATAACAGCGCTTTGCCCAATGGGGCGGATCCTCACAAATACTTAACCAAGAGTCTATATAGGGATACTGATCGGGGTGCGCTACTCGCACCTTCTGATGAACTGACTGAATAATTCCTAGGTTAAACGTTCCATCTCGAGGCCACATGGGGTCTATTACGGGCCACTCCCTAGTACACAAAAGCTGTAATCGTGAGGCAGTCAGTTTTATTCCATAATCCCCTGAATATCCTTTACTAAAATGCTTGATCATACATTCTAACGGAGTGTTCCTAGTATACCCCGCCCCTCCCATTTCGATGTGTGCGCGCAAGAACAGACAGAAGGGTAAAGGAAGGCGGACCGTGGGTAAGGGGTCCTCACGGCCCTAGAAAAATTCAAGGGAAACAAATAACAAGACAAGACGACGGTCGCTTCCTCCTTTTTACGACCTGGACGCAGTCGCCCGGCCAGGAAATGCGTTACTCAGGAGTCCGCCTTCACTTGGTCCGTGCTGCCAGACCTCTCATTCACACTTCATTCACACAATCATGCTAGCAATTTATCCCAAAAACAGCCCAATCCTGTCTCTGCTGACTAGGCTATATCAAATTCCAAAATCAAAAAGACAATAGTTTCGCCCCGCGCATACTCATGCGGGGTTAATCGGACCGTCTTGAGAGGTGATCAAGCTCTCTTACCAAATACCAAATTCCAAAGTTTCAAAGTTCAAACAACAGTTCTGCTCTGACTCTTCTGTCTAGTCAAATCAAAACTATACTCACCGGATCCGGTTCCCGCTCCCAAGCAAGTGCATGAGTTGGACTTCGGACTCCCCTCACGGGTTCGAGGTGTTGGCTCCGTCCGGGTCCGGCACCCACCAAGGTCTGGCCAGCTCCCTCCGATACAAGGGATCGGTGGCGCCAGAGAGCGAGCCCACGTCGGGAGGGCACGATCCCGGCAGGACCAAACCTGTAGAGGCGGAAAGTCGTGGTATATTGCCCCGTATACCCTCTATTACCACATCTTCCTGGCCAACGCACCAAGAATATGTAGCAGCAGAGCGCAGACAAACCAATAATACCAGGAGTCTGTTCAGAAGGTCCAAATCATTTATTTGTGCACAAGTCTCAAGCAGAATCAAATTCAAAATGGCTGAGCAATGGCTGTTAGTAAAACAATAACTTTTATACTTTTCTTGTCCATTCTAGGTATAGGCAAACTTTTCATTGGTCCCGGTAACCCCTTTCACCCTATCTATTGGTCCCGGTACCAATACGTAGTTCCAATGAGGACCTTGGTCTGGGCTCAGCACCTGTTTACCCCCCTTACAGTCCCAATTACAATGGTCAGTTCTTCCAGCTTTGATACTTCTCTCCTCCAAGGTCACTTAGCTAACTAGAACATGTAGGAAAACAGGGCACTGTAACTTTTCTTTCAGCAGTGTTAATTAATTCCATAGAAGCTTCACTCTCTTATCAATACCAATTAAATTTGTTTTTCTATATTTTCTAAGTTTCGATTCTGCTTAGCTATACTTAATTGGGCTCAGTTAAGTTTCGATTCTATGGTAGCAGCATTCAGGGGAATGTGTAATTCCTTTGGGCCTCTCCACAGGCTTCATTTACAGGTCAAGCTGCTTAGGCCTCTCTGCTCATTTCAGACATCATGGTGTGATCATAGGCCTTCGCCTACCACAATGTGGAAGTATCAGGCCCTGCCTCAGGAGGAAGCGTCAGTTTGAGGAGAATATGATATGTGATTCTTTCCTCACCCCCTTTGTGATTGGGGTGAGGATAATCAAAGGGGGGAATTTGATAGGCTATGGCCTGTAAACTAGGCCTAGACCCCAACCCCCACCTGGGATTAGTGCTAAAAAGAACCAGAGTTTGAGAATCTGCTTTAAATTGCTTTTGAAAAGTTTGTATAATTCCTTTATGCTGATGATAGACATGTTCTTGCATTCTCTGAGCTAGAAATGGCCTTGAAGTAGAAATGTATCTATGTCTAAGACTATGCCTTTGTTAGAATAGCCTGAGAAGGGGGAACAGGGAGCTAGGCCCAGAGAGGGTCACCGATTGGATAGGTGCAAGGGGCATTGGGACCAATAGAAAGCTTGCCTCTATCAAATTGTAGAAATTGTAAAAAAGGAATTTACTTCTGTACTCCATTGCTCAGTCCCTTTTGGACCCGCACCTGTCTGAGCCTGTGCACAATAAATTGGCTTGGATCCTGCAGCTGACTCCTCGTTTTATTCATTGCGTGCACTTCGTTGCTACACTCTAAGTATCTCAGACCATTAGGAAAGATCTGATACTTGGACCAGTCACTAATATCTAGTAGACTGTGCATAGTAATAGTAAAATACTACTAATAATAATAATGAACAGATAAAAACCTACAATTCAAAATATACTATGAATAGATTCAGAAGTTAAGGTAAATCAAGTAGAAATTTGGTATTGGTCCATATTTGTTCTGGGTCAGTTCATATTTCTTGCCTGGTGACAGGATATAATATATTTTGTTGCTATGTCTCCTCTTTATCACCAAGATTATAGAGAGTATTTCATGCTCATTCTTTGATTTTCTCTCATTCTGGGACAGATGGATATCTGTCTCTCTCTCTCCCTCCCTTCCATTTTCTACTTTCTTTCCTCTCCTCCCCTTCTTCCTTTTCGCAACAGTAAGATTTAGCTTTTATTTAAAATATTAGAGGACTGCATTTTTCACCATTTGCAGTCTCCCTTTAGCTAACGAGCACAATAAAACTACATTTCCCAGCATCCATTCCTTCAGCTGTAGGACAGCCTTTGTGACATCACCTCCTCCTGGAAGGGGCGGTGCTTACTCAGTGCCCTGATGCTAATATCCTGCAACATCGGAGAGAAGTTGAGAGTGGACTCTGATCCTGCAAAGCCCAAAGCTGCAGCTTAGGGGGCCCTGCAGAGAGTTAGGGCTGGAGTTGGTGCTGTGGGAAGGGCAGGAGAATGGCTGCAGGGTTTTCTGCTCAGCAGGTAGGAGACTGGCAGGAGGTGATTAGCATGGGACGCAGTGCCAGGCAATGCCATCCACCCTCTGATACATACACACTGCATAGAGAAAACAGAAGAAATGTGCCAGACACTGCTCAATCCAGAAAAGCCTCTGAGGCTCTTCTTCCTTGTTCCTCTCCCCTCTGGCTTTATTATGCCCTCACTTTCTGCTTCATCTCATCTCTCTAGATTCTCCTTCCTCTCTGCCTCTTTCTTCCACTTCTACACTTTGTTTTGAGTGAACCCTGAGAAAATAAGAGCTTAAATTTAAAAATAATAGATTAGCACTATAGAAAGGCAGATTGATTTTGAATTTCAGATCACAACATTAATAATTTATTATTTATTTAACTGGTTTATATACCGCCTTATCAGATTGTCGAGGTGGTTTACAGATAATAATTTAACTTAAAAGTACATAGAACTGAGTAGGTAAACTTAACTGGATTTAACTTAATGTGAGTAAACTATAATTTAAAAAGCTTTATCTTTCTGTAAATGAAAAATGGTTTAAACCTTTCTGTTTCCAATCAGCCAAAAGTACAGAAAAGTTGTGAGCTGAAATATTTAAAATGTAGCTCAATACCGAGAACAGAGAAATATCTACCAATTAATTTATTAAAATGTCCTCACTGCTCTCTGTACCTTAACTCCATGTGCTCTTATAGAGCTCACAGTACAAATCTGTCGCACTTTCAGAGTGTCGAGCTAAGCTGTAAGAAAGAACCGTAAACTCATACCCTCAGCCTGGAGCTCTTCCACTGCAAACCAAGACACGCACGTATTGAAATTGTGCTCTAGAGTTAAAATTTCTCCTTTGTTCATCAATGGACTTATTGCTATATTCATCAAATATCAACCTTACCATTGTTGCTGGCTTTGCAAAGTGGCTCAAAATTAGTAAGACCAGTAAATAATAAAATTCTATATGTAGTTCTTTAAAACTTGTAACCAAATATTTACTGAATGGGCTATTTGTTTAATTTGTAAACTGAATAATAACAGAGAAAAAGGCACCCTGCTTAGTCCTACTGCATATTTACACAGGCTCCTATTTTCTCATCTAGGTCTTTATTACACGCACGCATTCCAACGCATGTACGCCTATGTCATAAGGGAGATTATGTGCTCACTCGCTTATGATGTTAGTGCATTCTAAGCATCTACCTCCCTGTTGCCACACAGTACCACCATTAATGTTTCCTTTAATTTTGCTACAGGGTGAATTTTGAAACTGTCAGATGCACCAGAAAATGTCAGTTGAATTTCTGAATCCTGTGCTAAATTTAGATTTAACTAGTGTGGGAAGGGGACATTTACTTTGGCTTCTGAAGTTGGACTTGAAAGCTCAGGCCCTGGTTTTATTACGCGCTGATTTATTCAGGCAGTGACATTTGATATTCTCTTTGTCCTATATTTGAGATGTTTTTATAGTTATAGTAGATTAGCAAACCTGGGAGCCGAAGGGGGAAATGGATTCTAGGACCACTCACAGGGGGACACACATCCAAAACATCCACTAAGCTGCATGGGTCCTGCACCCACATTCCTGATGGTGGAGATGGTGCATCAATATTACATTTTCATTCACAAGGGACAGGCAGTTCCACAGGAGTCCCACAGATCCTGCCTGTGACTGCCCCCTGCAATTGAAAATGTAACACTGAAGCACCATCCTTTCCAGCTGAAATCTAAGGCATTCTGAGCACCTTCTCTTGTTCCTGAGTGTTTCTGGTTTGTATTTCAGCTGCAGGTGAGATTTGAGGACATCGCTGTCTCTTTCTCCCAGGAGGAGTGGAGGTATTTGCATGAAGGACAGAAAGAGTTGTACAGGGAGGTGATGAAGGAGAATTATGAGACCCTGATTTCCCTAGGTAAGGACTGAATCTGTATTTCTAGCAGACACAAGAATAGGAAATGTTTTTGTGTGCATCCTCCACTCCAGGAACTTGCAGGTATGAGCAGGATTCTGTCTCAGTCCTACCGACTGTCTTAAGATGGCAGGATGAGATCCAGGTCTGAGGGATCATAAGGCCATCCTATATGTCCTACGAGTTTCCTCCTTCCAGTTTTAGCTCAAGGGAACTTACAGCATATTTATAATTGAGACACAGTCTATCCTTGCCCCAGTGAGCTTACAATCTAAGTGGGCACTTGAGATGAGGGGAGATAGGGAGGGTAATTTTCCAAGCTATTTCCTTGGATTAAGCATTGCTTTTACTGTGGAAATGGGTTTTATATACTTGAATTGTGCCCCCTTTGTAAAGTTACATCTGTATGGTTTGTATGTACCTAAATTAAGGGGTATGTTTACTAAACCGTCTTAATGTTACCGGTGCTAGTTGCAGCGATAATGTGAAGGATGCCATATAAGGAGTGGGCGTTCCGGTCTTAAGGTAGCAATGACGGGCTATCACGCAATAGAGGGAGCCATGGCATGTTAATGCGCGTTAACCTTAACTTCGCGCGCTGACCTGTGATCACAGCAACAGAGGTGTAGCACACTGGTTAATGCAATGACTGCTGAGACAGGGGTCATGATTTCGATCCCTCAGTGGGCCCAGTGAATAAGGGTGCCCAAGGCAATTCCTTTTCCTGCTTGTAACAGTTAGACACATTCCAAAAATCTGTGCTGCCAGCTAAAAATACCTGCACCCCAGTGCCGTAACCTAATGCACCTTTTAGGGCGCACCAGAAAGCACATCATAAACCACCACGTCAGCCAAGGCGGGTCATAATGTGCCCCAGAGGGCGGCACAAAAGGTTGCCAACCCCCAAGGCACCATATAAGGCGCACCATAAGCTGTCAGAATCTATGGTGCCGCCAAAGATGACCCATGGATCTATATGTGACGCAAGAAATGGTGGCCAAGGGCAGTAAGATGCCCCAAGCTGACAAGCCAGAAAGTTATGGCCCAAACACAGATGTAATCCTAACACTGCATAGAGCAACAAGGAAAGGCAATGCACAAGTGATGGAAGGAGGTAGATCAGAGCTGATGGACCAGACAAATCTGCAGCCAGCCCATGTGGCAGCTGGTAAAGTGTACAAACATATTGTGTGCAGCTGTACCGATGCACAGGGTGATGGAAATGTACCGTGCAACAATGACAGTGTGTGGCAGAGGATGGGAAGACGTGTTCAGCAGAGGAGGTAGAGGTGGCAGGATAGGTGCAATGACAGGAGGACAGAGGGGTAGCAGTGCCATGCAGAGCAGATACAGGTGAGGCAAGCAGGTAGAGCCGCAATGCAGAAACGTGTACCAGTGCAGGACATGGGGTAGCAGCCTGCACATCAAGGCAGGACGCCACATAGCTGGCAGACACATAGGCGGACAGAAGTATGTTTGGCAACTGCGACAAGGGTACAATATGCCAACAGCACAGATCTGCACAGATATGACTGTTACAAGAATGAAAAGTAGCTGAGTAGGACAGGCATACAAATTAAAGAGAACAGAGAGGAATCAAACCCATGACCATTAGCACAAATGTCAATGCACAAACCGGTAGGCTACACCACCAACGTGAGTACATTAGCAAAGGCTGCATGCAAGAAGACTGCAGGGCACCACACAAAAAGCCTGCTGTCTGCCAGGATAGACCACTAGATTGTAGTCTGTTGCTCTTTAAACGGTCAACTCCAGGTAAACAGAAACACACACCGTTTAATGACTTACTCTGCAACTTGGAAGCTTATTTGTTTCACTCAAGCACTTGGCAATTGGCAATAGGTCTCAGAAAAACCAGCGGCACGTAAACCAGGAGCTAATCGCTCGTTGAAAGTGCCAGTTTTACATCAATGACCTTCTGCCTTGCTTGGCTTATTTTTTGTAATATAGTGTTAACGCTTATTTTGAAGTTGCTATTAAAAATATCTTCCTTCTAATAAATATTTTGACATTCCTCGTATTGTGGTTGATATATATTCTTTCTCAAAATTAATATGCTTCACATGAGGAACAATATTTCGACATTCCTCATATTGTGGTTGATATATTCTTTCTCAAAATTAATATGCTTCACATGAGGAACTATTGATATCATGAAACACTTAGCTTATGGCTGTAGATAAACAGGGCAATGCCAACGCTCACAGCTAGGTACCCCAAGCGTTTCACAACTGCTGTTTCTTCAGGGAATCGTCCCTTTAAAGCTGTAAATATATAAAACGTGAAATCAATGATATAGCCAGTTGCTTCTTTACTTTTAAACATCTACTAAGTAGATCAAACCTGTTTAGACGATGCTGCCGGCGTTACTTCCACTAGATATTCATTCTCATCTTTCTGTGAAAAAACCATCTGTGGAGAACTCTTAATGCGTAAGACGCCGCGCATGCGTAATGCGGACATGACCACCAATTTAAAGGGACTCTAAGTCACATGTCAAACCACTACATGATGAAGTTCATGACTAGTTGACTAATTGAGAACCAGATCTTCCCGTCCATGTTGTTACAAAAAATTCACTCTGGTTTTCCCTTAAGCAGTATGAAATATACTAGCTGAAACACTATGTTAGTAAAGGAACTATGATCGATATTCTCGACATGGTGCTAGATCAAAGACTAAGTGCGAGATTCAATCGCACATTCAAACCTCTTGGGATCACTGTGTTTAGAGTAAAAATCCATTTCTGTTCTTTCCAAAGGAGAGTGTTGGCAATGGTTTTCCCTCATACTATGGCTAACTTTCTCTATACAGAAACAACGGAGCTGTTCAAAAATGTGTTGATATTGTAAACAGTGTTGTACTAATGGGGCTTCCAAAACCTTACAATTAAGGCGACTTCTGTGTTCCTGCATACGAGTGCGAAAGAGCCGTTCTGTCTTGCCTACATATATGAGCCCACATGGGCACATAATAATGTAGACTACATTAGTAGAGGCACACGTTGTCTCGTGCCGGAGATGGTAAAAAATGCCATTATGTTCAAATATTGAAAGCTCCATTGTAACGTCACAGATAGTACAGTTCCCACATTTATAATGACCCTTGGATACTAAAAAGATGGAGTAATGGTAAGATCCTTAGACAAAATTGCTGGACAAAGTTGCTCTTTTAAATTTTTATTTCGCCGCCAAACACAGCGGATCTTTCGGTTATTCAATCCTGGGACAACTTGTAATATGTTACTGTGTTTTTTTATGATTTTCTTAATGTCTCTACTGAAAGGAGAGAATGTAGTCACAAAATTGATGGTGGATTCATCTGATTCAGGGAAAGCAGCAGGATGGGGAATGAGCGGTATGCCAGTAAAGTACTGCGGTCTCTATAAAGGGCTCTCTGATAGGCACGTTTAATTACTGTAGAAGGATAACCACGCTCCTTAAAATCTTGCATTAAAACTTTTAGACTTGATCTTAAAGTCTGCCTTACTTGAGCAGTTCCTCCTGTAACGCAAAAACTGTGACATAGGAAGACTGTCTTTTAAGTTGCGGGGATGGGCACTCGTATAGTACAGAAAAGCGTTACGGTCCGTAGGTTTCTTATATACCGATGTTTCCCACAACTGGCTGCCTCGCGTTATGAATATGTCAAGGTAAGTGATCCGATCACGATGGTACTGGTAAGTAAACTGAATGTGGGGATCACAAGTGTTCAACCAATGATGAAAATTATGTAACTCTTGCTCAGAACCCTGCCATATCAAAAAGACATCGTCTATATATCTGTGCCATGTTTTTAGTTGCTGTTGAAACGGTGACACTTTCAGCCAAACTTCCTCAAAATCTCCCATGTAGAGATTCGCAATGGATGGGGCGCACGTGGCCCCCATCGCTACACCGGAGATTTGCTGGTAAATGGCACCATCAAAAATGAAGAAATTCTGAAATATGGCTAATTCTGTCAGACGTAGGAGAAATTGTAATTGGGAATCACTAACATCTTCTCTTTTCTTCAATGACCGTTCTATCAACGAGAAAGCTGCTGGTTGGGGTATGCTAGTGTATAATGAGACAACATCAAACGTAGCCAATAATGTATTGGGTTGTTGAGCCCAATATGACAACCCTTGAAGGAGTGTTAAAAAATGCGTAGAGTCCTGCACAAAAGATGGAATCAAACGTATTAGAGGCCATAAATAGGAATCTATAAATACAGACACCGGTTCTAGAACTGAACCCCGTGTAGAAACAATCGGGCGACCCGGTGGATTAATGAGACTCTTGTGAATTTTAGGTACTAAATAAAACGATGCAATGTTAGGCGCTGGAGAAGTCAGGAACTGATGCTCCTTTTTGCTTAGAAAATGATCTGTAAGCGCTGACGAAGTAATAGCTTTAATTGCCATTTGTATGGACTGTGTAGGATCTTGATCAAGCCTCTTATAAGTCAATACATCTTGTAATTGACGATAAGCTTCTTGAACATAATCATGTCGATCCATCACGACCACTGCGTCCCTTTTGTCGGCCCTGCGGATGATGATCTCAGTCCGTCTCTTTAGGCATATTTAGTGCTTGATGTTCATCGCGAGTCAATCTCATATGTTGAGTTCGTTTAGATTGTTCTAAAATTTGTATGTCTTGTGTAACCAGCTTTTTAAACATCGATATTGCTACATGAGGAGGATTGGGAGGGACCCAGTTAGAAGGTATAGATAGCTTGATACGTGCTAAAGGCTGTGAGCCTGATTGGAAAGGTGATTCTACCGATGTGGATAACTGTTCTTGGAGACCCCTCTCAGACAGCTGTGCTGGAGATCTAACTATGGTACTGGAGGTGAAGAACTCCTTTAGAGCCAACTTCCGCAGTAAACCCTCCAAGTCAACATTAAATTGAAATGAATCATATGCCAAAACAGGAACGAAGGACAAACCACTGCTCAATACTGACAATTTCATGGAGATAGATGTGCATGTGAAATGTTAACCACCAATGAACTTTCACTGGGGAGTGTGTTAACGTTGTTCTTTGCGCCGTGGATTGCGACGTTCTTGTTGACGGTCCTTCTCTTCTATTTTTTTCTTTTTCTTTTTTTCGTCGGGGTCTTCCGACAAAAAATCATCTCCACCTGATCTCAAAGACTCGGTACTTCCTTCAGAAGTGTCCTCGAACATGACACATTTTTTATTATGAGATTTGCGTTTCGGATTCTGCCATGGATATACATAGCCAGTAGTGTAGTCAGAAGCGTCCCTCTTTAATTTGTTAATTTTTTTAGCCATCACATCTCGGCGGACATTATCCACCTGTTTAGATAAATCTACTAACTGTTTTGTATGTCGTTCTTCAGACTCTGTGGTTTTCAACTTGTTTAATAGATCCTCAATCTCTGACGTCAATTTATCAATTGCTGTCTTGGTGTGTTGAACTATCAAGACCATTAGATCACATGAACATTTATTCAACACTTTATTCCATTGAGCAATGAAGTCAACTTCTAAATTAGGCATCCGGGGCTCCTTATAAATACGAAGACCACGGGGAATTTGTTCTCAGTTGATGTATTCGATCATGGAGAAGCGATGTAATTCAATTCGCACTCGACGTTGCTGTAATTTTAATAGAGTGTCCCAAGACTGTGAGACGTCCTCCACACGAGAATCAGTCTCAAAGTGGAAAATGGGGACTTTTTCCTTAGTAAGGTCCTTAATAAATTCCGCTGAAAAACTTAATGTATTGTCCCAACTTGCCAGACTATCCATTTTCTGTAAGATACACCACTAGATTGTAGTCTGTTGCTCTTTTAAACGGTTGCCAAGTGCTTGAGTGAAAACACAAATAAGCTTCCAAGTTGCAGAGTAAGTCATTAAACGGTGTGTGTTTCTGTTTACCTGGGGTCTGCCAGGATAGGGCAACCCCCAACAGTAACCATGCTGGAATGTACATGCAGAACTGGTGTGTACAGCCAGATCACATTCTGTAATCGGGACGAGAGCCACATATAACTACATGCACACACACGATGAACTGTTATGCAGTGGATAGAGCATGCAAAAGAGGAAAGAACCTAGACCCAAAGGGTGGCAGGGGATGCATAACATTTCATTGTGTGTGTGCATTTAGGAATATGTGGCTCTTGTCCGAATTACAGATTGTGATATGCCACCAAAATAGGGAACAGAACAGAAAAAGGAGCATGTGAGAATTGAACCTGTGCAAACAGGTGTGGCCCAGATCAGCTGAACAACAGCAAAGCCAATCCCCCAAGTGGACTGCCCACATGGTCAGTACAAAAAAAAGAGACATATGTTACAGCTAATATGTGATGGATAGGCAGCACAGAGGGCACACTGTGGTGTACAGTGAAGAGATGGAAGGGTGTGTGGAGAGGTGACGAATCTGCAGGCAGCTCATGGTCAGGTTACCACAACCCCCCCCCCAAAAAAAAAACCCATGTGGGAATCAAACCTGCAACCTATGGTGTGCCAACATATGTCTGTAACCACTATCCCAAACAACCACTGCAAGCACAATGCAATGATATTACCTCAAAGGGAATGTGTATAGGGGAACCCGTAACACCCAGTGAGTGGCAGACGGCTCGCAGATAGACAGCTGGCACTGTACAAGGATGTGAGCGCAGGTGGGCCATGTACCTGCCCAGGACATCACTAAATACATGTGTTAGTGTGGTCAAGCAGCAGCAGAGACAAATGT
Source organism: Ichthyophis bannanicus (assembly GCA_033557465.1). Classification (NCBI taxonomy): domain Eukaryota; kingdom Metazoa; phylum Chordata; class Amphibia; order Gymnophiona; family Ichthyophiidae; genus Ichthyophis; species Ichthyophis bannanicus. Next base: position 112,288,386 of record CM066031.1, on the reverse strand, counting down.
ACGTCCAACACATATTTTTATTCTGGTTAACCATGAGACATAGCGTAGATACCGCCTTACATAATATCAAGGTGTATGGATAACTGTGAAAAAAGTGAAAACACATTTGGCAGGGCAGCAACCCACATGTCACAGAAAAGTCACTGGGCCGTCTACAGATGATGGTCTGGAGAAATAATGTGCAGTAGGTGCATGGTGTGCACTGTGCATTAGCCCCCCACCCCCCACATGCTGGCGCACGTCCCAAATGCCTCATTCACATATGTGTGCATGTAGACAGTAGGCGGTTCATGATGAGGGCCCAACACACAGTAGTCATAATTTTTAACCCCCAAACATATCTTGCGCAAATACAGGAGGCGCATAAATGAAAACGACATACCTTGTTAAAAGTAAGCAAGTGTAAACACAGATATCGAAATATATGTTCCTGTGCGGATATCCAGTTTAGTCCTCCACAATCGGGTAGTGCACCTTCTACTGCAGCCTGGAGACTGGACCAATCAAATCTTCTGTAGTACATATCCAGCTGGAGCTCCCAGAAGCCCCCCAGTGTGTCCAGTCTCTTGCAGCTTGAAGACGTAAAAGTGTGTCCTCCTGGGCACACTGAGTGACTCTTGCAGGAGCAACACTTGTTAGTTAGTCTTTTAGGGTTTGTTTTTGGGACATTTACTTACTATTTATTTAATAGCTAGCTGTATCTTTAAACGGAAAAGGAAAAGAAGCCTGGCTCCCTGGAGCATTGTCACAGGAGACTAGGGGGAAGTCAGACCTGCAGGCTCCTGCCTTCCTGCCTGGCAAATTTTAACAGCCCTGGGTGAGCTTCCCCTGGACAGTACGGGGAATTGCCATACCTGATACAGCAGTGACTGGCACTGGGAGATGTTGACTGTGTCCTTGCTGTTCCTGAGCTGGTAGGAGTTTTCACTTCTTTATTTGTGAGCAGTGCTCTGTTGGAGCTGCCAGCGTTTCTGTAGGCTCTCCTGAGCCCATTTGGCAATTTTTCTTCAAATTGGTCGTTTGCCCTGCATTACAGGGTCGTTTTATTTATTTTCCATATTATTTGGTTGCCGTTTTATTTTTTAACCGCGGGTGAAAAAGTTCGGCGGCCATTTTGGATTTTTAAAGTGTTCTTTTAAGGCACTTTTGCACCCTTTTGCAGGTTCCCCTCGCGTTTTTTGGGGTTCCTTTTGCTGGCGTTTTTGCTCAGGGCACCCCAGGGAGTATGGGGATATGTTTTTTTATTGTAAAAAAAAAAAAAAATAGTTTTAATTTTAATCCGGGGCTGATTTGCATAGGATTGCCCCTGGGCTGTGGGTTTCCCTGTGACTGTTCCATTCTATCCCGTTGGGCGGAGGTGGCCTTGGGATGGCTTCCATACCCCAATGTGTGATTTGTGGGTCCCGCAGAGCGGCAGGGACTGACTCTGGCATCTGCAGGGGCTGTGCTGCAGTGCCCGCAGGGATAGAGCAATCTGTGAATGTTCAGGAGCAGGCTACCCCTGGGGATGCTTCTACTTCAGGGGACAGTATTCTTTCTCCGAGCATCCCTCAGTCTGGGTCGGTGGCTGCGCTGCAGCAGGCGGCTACAGTTGTCCCACCTATGGAATTCTCCCCTGATTTTGTGCTCCTCATGCATCAGGCGTTCCGCTTGAGCAGATCCGGTCAGTGGCCGGAAGTTTGCCCCCCCCTCTCTTCCCTCGGGTCCTCGGGGGCGGCTCAGTGCTCCTCACAACCCGGGGTCAAGCGGCTTCGGTTGGGGGAACAGGAGCAGGATGCCCTGGGTCTTCTGGATTCCGAGGCGGAGGGCGATCCTGAGGCTGAAGCGGAGGAGTTGGAGGATGGGGAGATCCCTGAGCTGGAGGATCAGGCTCGGGTCATTCGAGTGTTCCGTAGGGACGAGCTGGTTCCTCTGGTAACGGAGTCCCTTCAGGCGCTTAACCTTTCGGCGGTGCGGTCCCTGGAGGAGGAGGGTCTTGAGGATCCCCTGATTCAGGCAGTCAGAGATGCCCAGGTGGTTTTTCCCGTCCACCGCGTGGTCGAACAGATGATCCAAGCGGAGTGGGAGCACCCGGAATCCGGTTTGAAGGGGATTCGGACCATGAATCGGCTTTATCCCCTTGCCGACAAGGACAGGGACTGGTTCAAGTCCCCACGGGTGGATGCTGCGGTTTCCGCAGTGACCAAGAAAACCACCATCCCGGTTGAGGGAGCGGCGGCCCTCAAGGACGGTCAGGATAAGAAGGTGGATAATTTGCTCAAGCAAACCTTCGATACTGCTGCCGTGTCATTGCAAGCCTCTATTTGTGGGGCTTGGTTGGCTCGGTCGTGTCTGCGGTGGTCGCAGCGCTTGCGCTCGAGCCCCGGGCTAGACCAGCAGGGCCTGTTGGAGGTTACCCGGTTGGAGTCCGGCTCGGCCTATTTGGCGGATCTGTTTTTATGATTTAATCCGCGCGTTGGCTAATAGTATGGCATCCGCGGTTGCGGCGCGCCGGTCCCTCTGGTTGCGGCAACTGGGCGGCGGACGGTTCTTCCAAGTCCCGCCTCAGTAAACTGCCCTTTAAGGGCAGATTGTGGATTTGGGGAGGCTCTCGAGAAATTGGTAAAGGATCTCGGTGAGTCCAAGGGGGGCCGGCTTCCGGAGGATAAGCCATGGTCCAACAGGCCCTCCTCTTCGGCGCGGGGGTCCTTTCGGGATCAGCGCCGGTTTCGTTCCTCCCGCCTGTGGGCATCGCAGCGGAGCCGGGTTTGGAGCCCGTAATCAAGGCTTTCGTGGTTTCCGAGGATCCGGCAGAGGTTTTTCCGGAGCCGCCTCTTCCCTCGGTCTCTTCCTTTGGGCGCAAGCCACAATGACGCGAGGCAGGCTCTGGAGGGGGGCCCGATTATCGGGGGTCGCTTTGCGCGACTTTCTTCCTTCTTGGGCCCAAATTACGTCAGATCGCTGGGTGCTACAGATTATAGAAGAAGGTTATGCTCTGGAGATTGCGTTCCCGCTTCCAGATTCCTTTGTTCTGTCTCCCAGCAGGGGCGAGCAAAAGAACGCGGGACATCCGCGTGACCCTGGATCGGTTGTTAGCTCTGGGAGCTGTGATCCCGGTTCCTCCCTTGGAAAGAGGCGCCGGTCGCTACTCCATCTAATTAGTGGTCCCCAAAAAGGGCGAATCCCAGCGTCCGATATTGGACCTAAAAGGCGTGAATCGCGCACACAGGGTGCCGCATTTCCGTATTGAAACCCGGCGGGCAGTCATTGTAGCAGTGCGACAGGGGGAGTTTTTAACGTCCCTCGATCTTACCGAGGCCTATCTGCACATTCCGATACATCCCATCTCATCAGCGGTTTCTCCACTTTGCGTTTCCGTGGGGCCACTTCCAGTTCCGGGCCATGCCGTTCGGCTTAGCTACGGCTCCGCGCACCTTCACCAAGGTGATGGTGGTCGTCGCGGCGGCCTTGCGCAAGGAGGGCATTTTGGTCCATCCATTTCTCGTCGACTGGTTAATACGAGCAAAATCCCGTCGGGAGTGCATGCGAGTCACAAGCAGGGGTAGTGGCTCTGCTGCGATCTCTCGGCTGGGTGGTGAACGAACGAAAGAGTTGTCTGCGTCCCTCGCAGGACCTCGAGTATCTGGGGGTGCGTTTTCGACACCGCCCGGGGACTGGTATGCCTCCCCGAGCGCCGCGTCCTGGTGTTGCGGGCTCTTGTCCGACTTTTTCGGGGGATTGCACGCTCCGTCGGCGTGGTGGTACTTGCGGCTCCTCGGAACGATTGGCGGCGGACCTTGGAGGTGGTGCCGTGGGCGCGGTTTCCACATGCGCCCGCTACAGAGGGCACTCCTTCGCCGTTGGTCCAACCAGTGTGACTCCTTGAACAGGAGATTGCCCTGCCCGAAGACAGTGCGACGGTCGCTCCGATGGTGGCTCTCCTCCGAGAATTTGACGCGGGGGATTCCCTTGGAGCCTCCTCGGTGGGTTCCTCTCACTACGGATGCGAGCTTAGCCGGCTGGGGAGCGCCACTGCGAGACCCGCTTCACACAGGGGGTGTGGTCCTCCCGGGAAGCTTTCTTGGTCGATCAACCGTCTCGAGCTTCGGGCGGTCAGGCTTTGCCTTATTGGCCCTGGAGCCTCTGGTCCTGGGTCGGGCGGTCCGAGTCTGGTCGACAATGCGACCACGGTGGCGTACGTCAATCGCCAAGGGGGCACAGGGAGCGTGGCACTGGAAACAGAGGCGACGGCCTTGTTCAGTTGGGTGCAGACTCGTCTGCCGGCAATCTCGGCGGCACACATAGCAGGCGCAGAAAATGTCCAGGGCAGACTTTCTCAGCAGAGTGCGGGTGGACCCCGGGAGTGGGAGTTAAATCCACAAGTATATGCGCAAATAGTTTCGGCCGGTGAGGTCCGCCCATCATGGATCTCAATGGCGACCTTCCAAACGGCCAAGACGAGTCGCTTCTTCAGCAGACGGCGGGAGCGAATGTCCGAGGGACTCGACGCTCTCATTCAGCCGTGGCCGACGTCCTGCGGCTCCTGTATGTCTTCCCTCCGTGGGCACTCATCGGGCCGGGTCGTTCAGGCGCATCGAGTGCCATCGGGGTCGAGTGCTGTTGGTGGCTCCGGATTGGCCCCGGAGACCTGGTATGCCGACCTCGTCCGGCTTCGAGACGGCATAAGTGGCGCCTGCCTGCGCTGCCGGACCTTCTCCTTCAGGGGCCCTTGCGGATCCCCCAGGTGGCTCGATTCTCACTTACGGTTTGGCCATTGATAGGGCTCGGCTGAAAAAGGATGGCTTTTCGCGCGCGGTGATTTCCACCTTACTGCGGGCAAGAAAGTCATCCACTTCACTTACTTATGTTCGAATTTGGAGGATTTTTGAGAACTGGTGCTCCCGGCGGGGAGTCCGGGCGGCGACGGCTTCTGTGCCCGTCGTGTGAAGTTTTTTTCCGGATAGGTTCGAGAAAGGTCTCGCGGCCAGTTTCCCTGAAGGTTTCAGTTGGCAGCGATCTCTTGTTATAGAGGCAAGGTCGTGGGCCGCCTTCTCGGTGCTCATGCGGATGTGCGGCGTTTCTTGACCGCCGTTTTTCATTTACGGCCTTCCCGCAGAGCGTTGATTCCTCCGTGGGATTTGAATCTAGTTCTGCGAGCTCTGGTGCGGGAACCCTTTGAGCCCTTGCGGAGGGCGTCCTTCAAGGATCTCACATAGAAGACGTTGTTCCGGGTAGCCATCTGCTCGTCACGGCGTATTTCGGAACTGCAGGCCCTGTCCTGACGAGAGCCTTTCTTGTCTTTCTCTTCGGAGAGGATTGTGCTCCGTCCGGTACCTTCCTTTCTGCCAAAGGTAGTGTCTCCTTTTTCACCTGAATCAGGCGGTGTTTCTGCCAGTGCTTTCGGCGAGTTCGGTCGAGTCGGTGGACAAGGGTCTTCTCCGACTTGATGTGGGCCGCACGCTGCGTCGGTATTTACAGTCTACCGAGCCCTTTCGGAAGACTGATCGGCTCTTTGTGCTCTTTGGGGGTACAAGGAAAGGTGAGGCGGCGGCTAAGGCCTCCATTGCTCGATGGCTCAAGGAAGCGATCGCGTCCGCGTATCTGTTGCAGCGGCGGCCGGTTCCGGAGGGGCTCCGATCTCATTCTACTCGGGCTCAGGCGACCTCTTGGGCGAGCATAGCCTGGTGCCACCGGCAGAGATCTGTAAGGCGGCCACTTGGTCGTCTCTGCATGCTTTCCGCAGGCACTATCGCTTGGATGTGTCAGCGGCTCGGGATTCCTGTTTTGGTTCGGCGGTTTTGCGCGCCGGCTGGCAAGGTCCCGCCCGGTCTTAACTGCTCTGTTACATCCCGATTGTGGAGGACTAAACTGGATATCCGCACAGGAAATGGAAATTACACTAACCTGGTAATTGTAGTTCCTGTAGGATCCAGTTTAGTCCTCCTTCCCTCCCGACTATCTGTATGCTCTGGCGGCGCGCTTGTCCCGAGCGGGTGACTATGAGACGGTTTTTCGTCCCGTTCGGACTCTGTCGACAGCGGTGGCTTATCGCTATGGCTCTTCCCTTTATATGGGCGTTCAGTTAGCTCCATAGTTTCTGGGGGGGACTCTGTGTAAATTTAATGGCGTCGGGGCAGGCGCCATGCAATGTCTGACTTCCTCGTTTGGGGAGGGAGTTGGTTATTCCAGGGGGGGAAGTATATTGTTTAGTAATATGAAGTGTTGCTTCGTTAAGTATGCTTTGTTACTAGTACACTGGGGGGCTTCTGGGAGCTCCAGCTGGATATGTACTACAGAAGATTTGATTGGTCCAGTCTCCAGGCGTGCAGTAGAAGGTGCACTACCCGATTGTGGAGGACTAAACTGGATCCTACAGGAACTACAATTACCAGGTTAGTGGAATTTCCATTTACAGCTGCCACATTATGCCTGATATAGGTGTCAAAGCAGCAATAATGTAACCAAAACCAATTGCCAAATGCAAATGCAAATGGTAAAAGGTACAAAAAGCACATGAACACAGCGAATTCAAATAAAATTAACCGCAGACACATGCAGAGATAGCACTATGCAGAAGGCCCCCTGCAATGGGTGGTGTGGATACAGTGTCTGTACACATATATCACGGTAACATGGAATGCACAAATGAGGAAGAAAAATGGACACCCACACTCCAAATATAATGGGGCAATGTGAGTGCCGGAACCTCAGGGGATAAATAGGACTGTGCATACATGCAATGCTAGATTTGTAAATCAATGTAGAGCGACACGTCTGTACTGTAAACAAACACAATAACCTGTCTATAGAGATTGAAAGAAAGGTCAAACAAGTTCCAGTAACCCACACAGAAGCCATATTGTCCCATGCTGTGTTGCACACCATATCCAATCACATGCACATGCACCGTGTACGTTGAAACATGACACAGTGATGCCACACTTGCACTGTAACACCCTTGGTGAGGGCAGACATCAATCCAAAAAGCTGATGTGCAGTAAAGTGGTGTGGTGGCAAATACTGTCTCCTGTCCAAGTGGAGGGTGAAGCCGACCATGGACAAGAGGACCTCCCCAATGTGCCCCCTGTGCCACACGCATGGCTGTATGCCCCTGCTGAACTAAACAGATGAGGGTAATCCGGCGGTTCAGGACACACCACATGGGCAAAACACACCAACACAATGTCAGATGGATGTACAACATACAGCGACAATGTCAGTCCCTGCTGCACACGTAGGGACCAGTACACAGTGTCCACAGTGCAAAGGGTGTCTGCAACCCAACAAGTCCCGTTAAGACTGTCCCTGAAACCAGGGGCATGCATAGTCAAGTGTGACATTGCAGTATGCCACAGTACTGGAGAGGTCATATTTGTCTCCTGCGATGAGCACAACATCCAGCCAGAGCATGGTATCAACGGTGTGTTGGACAGGCCTGTCATGCTCAAAGTAGCAGTCCAACAATAATGTCCATCCGAGGCAGGTGTCCCCACTCGCAGAGGTCAAACATCCTATGGCACCTTCTCCCATGGATAGTTGCATGGTGTTGTTGTGTCCACCAACAGGTGGGTGATGGTCACCGTGGATGCACTGTAGTAGATGTGCTGTGTGTGTCCACTGGCCTGTGCAGAAGAAGGAGAAACAATGTATTGGTATTGCTGCTCACAACATCAGGCCTCCTTGCAGGGAGTCAAACAAATATGTACGTAATGAAACGTCACACAGGCAACATAACATGATAACAACACAGAGCACACTGCATGTGTGAACATTTGGAAATGGAACCGCAGACGAGGGTGTCTTGGATATGGTCATGTCCATGCTCATGTCACACAGCATTGCAGAAATATACCCCATGTGCATCAGCGTTGCTGTAGAGAGAACTCAACAGGAAAGGTCCATGAAACAAACAGCAAATCACTAGCATGTAAAGGCTGATGTCATTCCCAAAAGACCCAAGGTGCAACCTACCGTGTGTCGGCAGCAAGTGTCTGCTCGGGATCCTCTGAGGCTGGCAAAGGCCACAACACGTCACAGTTAATGGAGACGATGTCATCAAAATGTGTAGAATTACCATGTCCAGCCAGTGTTGATGCATGTCCAAAGTATGGCGATATTCTATGATACATAAATGCTTTTGCACAGTGGTCTGTCAGCACACAAGAGATAGGTCAGCTCCCAACACACAACACAGAGGTAGAGATAGCACAGTCACCACCACTCCACAGGTGGTACAGACCCCTCACACCACATGATAAATGCAAAATGCCTGCACACTGTATCATCAACAACAGCCAACCAAATCACCCGCTAATGCCTAAGGTGAGCGTGCCACCAGTCGCCATACGGCCTGTATGTGCACAATTTTGGAGATTAGTGGCAGGGTTAAAGGTGTGTCCGAATGCAATGATACACTGCTGTTGGGTGAATGCTGACAATGTCAGGGTAGGGTGGTATGTGCAGCCCACCACCAGGACACCTAGGACCTGGTAGACATACGCAGCTCTGTTTGGATGTGTCCCATATACAGTGTTGGAGACAACAAACTGGCCAAGCACACATGTGGATATGTTGTGCCAACAGCAACATATGGGTTTTGGAGGGTAGCTGCAAAGAGGTGAACAACGCATATGTGCACTATGACAGATTACCTCAGACATGTGTTCCCCCTGAGTGTTTCCCACAGACAGATTAACCGGTAGTTCCACCTACCCCAGAACTACTGCAATGTTGAATGAACGTACAGTCAGCTGGCACTGCACCACAGGACCAGGAGGGTCACCAAGGAAGTCCTTTGGATTGAGAATCACAGAGAGAAACATACATTTGTCATGTTGGAGCTGGCGCAACACACACAGCACCTTCATGTTCCGCAGCTCTCATACCTCCCAATATCCCTTTAAGGACTGGCTTGTTCTCCATCACACTGTTCCGTCTCGAGTCATGGGGCCCAAGGTTCTCACTGAAGGTGTGTGTGGGCAAAATTGCAAGTGCCCCTACCTCTGTCTGTTCCCATCCTGACCTCACTGCTGCCCCCAAAACTGGTGAACCAACAACCGTTTCCCCTCCCCTACTGTGTGCCTGCTTGTCTCTAAGTCCTCTGTACTATCCTGCACCCCCCATATCTCTCACACTGCCCCTTAAGTGTGTGTTCTGGTGGCGCCATGTCCTCTGCTACCCTGCTGCCAGTACCTGTACCACAGGGATATTTCCAGGGGCATCTTCCTTTCCCTCTCACGATATCCAGTTCCTTGGTGTGGCTATCTCATTCCGTGACCTACATTACCAGCTGTGTGTTGATGAGCTGCAAAATATCTCTCTACGGCTGAGCTATTTCTGCAAAACCACACACCGATGTCTGCTTGCCATATGACATTGCTGGCAGCATGTCACCCCCACTGCATGAAATGTACAAGGGCAAAGAATGGATATCCCAGATTTCCAACTAAACCCTACCCTTCCAGTACAGTGTCTGTGTGTGGGTGGCCACACCTTCAGTTCTCCACGGTCCTCAATGTAGGGGTTGTCTTGGACTCCACTTTTCTTCCTCGCCACACATACCCAGCTTGTAGCTGAGGCTTGGGGTATCTTTCTAGATGACAACAGCTATATTTCCCCAGTCTCCCCTGAACACACAACTACAACGCAAACCCACTCCTTAATCAGCTCCCGGCCTGCCTACTATAATCTACATCTTGCTGATATTCCTATGAATCATCTCTGTCTGCGTGGACATATGCAACACTGCACTGCATGGCCAATCTACCGCCAGACGCATAATGACAATAATACGCCCCCTGTCATGACACCTGTCACCAGTAACCCCCCCCCCCCCCAGAGCCAGGGGCATGTAGGGTAGGTCAGCCTGGGATATCCTGACTTAGGAAGCAGGGTGATACACTTGGTCATGCACTGCTTTCTGGGAGTTGTATTTCCTCTTACTCTCTAAGCCAGGAATAATTGTAGTCGAGTGGCTTCAGGCAAAATAATGACAAGGTTTTATTTCCCCTTCCGGGCGGATTAATTGCAAGTGAATCTTAGGACAAAATAGCCATTCTTCTGGCATAAAGAAAACATTCAGAAACTCATAACACAAAAAACAGCTTCTTTGGCTTTCAGCTTCAAATATGCAGTGCTCCGTACAAACTTAAAAGTAACAGTCCCTTTTTTCATGCAAAGGCAACACTTTGCTTCTTCTCTGCTGTTCAAACAGCCGTGTTAACAGCAGCTCAGCAAAGTGATACGACGTGATCAGCTAGTGATAGCGTGCAGTCCATTTGCTCATCTGATATCTCTTCGGGAACAGACCCTGTCTGCATTTCCTCAAAATCACTCTCAGCTGGGTAAGTTTGTGCACAGTTATACGGTGTTTTAAAATACAGTCCCTCTCTATTTCCCCGAGGCCTCTCTTCACAGCATTCTAAAGAGCAGGGTTGCGAATTACCGTATATATGGGATTTAGCATAGGGAGAGTCCAGCAGAACTTGGCAATCACAAGGAAAACATTTAAACTTAGTTTTCTCTCTAGATGATTTATGCAGCCTACCTTTTGGCTTTTTGCAAGGAAAGACTTCTTAGCTCGGCTGGGTCAGCAAGGGTTCCAAACACTGGACGTGTTTTCCTGCCTTTTAGCTTCTCCTTTTCCTCAAACATACAAATATAATCTGGCCAGCACCTCTCTCTCTCAGGAGTTTCTGAGTGCTCCCAAACCAGCCTCTCAGGCAGTCTCTCCCTCCAGCTGCCTTCACGATAGGGCTCCCGTCGTGGGCTGCTCCCCACTGGCTTTTGGGCACGGGCTCTGTGAATCTGTGTTGCTCTGGCTTCCTGAGCTGAGTCTCCAGTTTCTCTCTCAGCTGCTGCTGCTGCTTTCTCCAGGTACTTGTTCCTGTCCTCATCTCTCTTGCCTTTCTTGCTTCTCCCTTCGTCTACCCACCTCTCCTTTCTCTTCTTCACCTTCAGCCTCACCATGGCTCAAGTCTAGTGAGTACTTTTTATATCCCTGTTTCTTAGGGCGTAGCTGCACCCCTCCCCAACCAGGTTTTTCCCCTTAATCCCTGAGCTCGGGGATACGTTGCAGCTTGGGCGTGTTTGCTCCTCTCGTGACTCACTCTGTTTATGTTTCCCTTGGCAACCCTGGGCCATGTGCTCTGCCTGCCCTGTCAGTTTCTGAAGCTAACTCTTCTGCTTCAGGCAGTTCCATAGCCTCGGAAGGATCTTATACATGACACACCTCAAAGGCTCCCTATCTGTCTCCGCATCCATGTCAAGGCCCGTCTGCTGACCTATAATGCAGTCACACTGTGGCTTTGCAGTACCTTTCCTTGATGATCCCGAATTACCACCAATACAACTACTACTGAGCATGTATATGGTGCTACCTGTCATATATAGCACTATACCGAAACACGTAACACACAGCCCCTGCTCAGCAGAGCATACAATCAAATCAAGCGCCTCATATTACAAATGTGAACCACACACGTCTAGGCAACTGGTCCCATCTATGGTCAGCTCAACACTACTGCTGACACCCAGACTATACGACTTTCACCTTGCTGCATCCCAAAGGCTGGAGCTAACTACCTGTGGCTGTACAGCATTACCTTACCCCAATTAGCTACAAACTCATGTGTGGACACCTTACCACCTCCCCCAAACCTACAAATCATGGACACACATAATCCACCCTCCACCCTCTGGTGGTTGCCCTGCGCACATCCTCTGTGCTTTGAGTTCTGACTAGATTGTAAGATCTGATGGCCAGGCATGGTCCTTTCATATGTCAGTGCAGTGTTGCCGTCTTACTGCTATTGCGCTACAGATGTTCACCAGTAGTAGAGTAAACACATACGTAAAGAAATGTTCATGTTTCAAACATATGCAGTACTTGCATGAGGAAAACCTCCTCAATCACCCCGCCGCCTGAACGGCTGTGTCCCTCATGTGTGTCACCCATGGCCCCATACAGGAGGGCACGTAGGATCAACTTCCAGAGCATCATTCATTTAGACTGGGAGATCATAGCCTGAGAGCAATGTTTAGCTGCAGTATGCACAGGCCAGAATAAGAATAATCTGTGCCACAGTCATGGGTTGGTATTGTAAGGCCCCGCCAGTTCTATCCAGACACCTGAAGTGTTCATTTTCAAAACGCTAAAAGTGCGCTCGATGACTGACGTTCGGCTGGAGGGCATGGGCCTCATGTCACCTCAGCGCTGCATGTGTCCGTAAGAAAAAGGTTGAACCGCACAGGGGTCCAGCAACCAGGGGTTGACACCCATATCCTGCATTGACCTAACAGAAAGAAATGTGATACGACAAAGCAGGAGCTTATGTCCACCACACCATGGTGAAACGTTAGTACGGTGCCAACCAAAAGCACTATACATTTGTGACACAAACATATGACATTCACATGTAGTGGGGCACCCACAAACTCTGCAGCAGCGTTTGAAGGTCTGGACACACAAAACAAGGGGTAGGTGTTAAGAATTGTAATCAACCATAATCTGTAACCACGCAACCCATGCTAGCGTTGCCATTCCTACCATGAAGAACACAGCACCGTAGCAAGGAAGAGCTGGAGGGCCCCCCCCAATGTTAGATTCACACACAGACAGATGAGACACACACACAAAAAACTAGGGATACACTCCAAAGACAGGACCATGTGCACATTTACGGTTAGTCCACAGGATCATCATGTGCATTGTCAGAGATGCGAAATACCCACCCAGCAGTATACAGTCCTCATTACTGTCCTGCCTCAAAATTGTCTGAATTAGTGCCAAGTGATGCAAGATACAGGAGCGATGGGTGGACCCTGCAAACCTAATGACTACATTCAGAATACGCATCATCTGCATCACATACAACCTGACACATATCAGTGAATGGCCCTAGTGTTTGCGGTTGCGGAACACTGCCCTCCCTATCTATGGGCGGGACCAGGGCAACATGTGGTGCAACAAATAGCTCCCATCACGTGTGGTATCCCGGCAAATGCCTCAAAGGCCTGGTTCAGGGTCCCCCACTGGTTTGCCTAGTGTTGGGAATGGCAATGTAATTCCCTACACTTGGCTGATCATGGCACGCAAGTACCTGGTGGAGAACCAGAGTGAGAAGGTGGGCGGCCGTGCTCGGTGGCCACCCACTTGACTGTCCACAGAGGTGGACTGGATAACAGCCAGAGGCAAAGAAATGTAGGAAACAAGGAGCTTGACCAAACCTGGTTATTAGCATGTGACCGACCAGTCAGGGGCTCAAAAACAAAAACGAGGTCAGGTCTTAGATCCTCATAGAGCTCCCTATTAGCCCCCCTGTGCCTCAGGCAGTAGGGGAGATGAACCTGGTCTTCACGTATGTACCTGGCAGCTAGGCCCTGGGCCTTGTAGAGGCGAGGTTTGGGCGAGTCTGACAACTTCCACACGCCTCCTGTTGCCGTGCCGGCACAGGCCCTGCCTGGCCTGCCGCCCGAGCTGCAGGTCTGTGTTGCAGCAGGACTGCACCCATGCCCTGTGCCTCAGCCCCCCATGGACACCATCTCCCCCGTTCAGGCAACCGCAGGCCCTGCACACCTTTTTTCCCAATTTTTGTTTTGTGCACATGCACCACCACAAAGCCCGCCATTACACTCAACCCCCCTCACATTCTCACCTCCCTAACCCACACAAACCCAGCTTCACCCAACAACGAACCAACCACGACATTGCCTTGTCTCCCTCACCTACACAAACCCCTCAGTGTGTACCACGTGGTATGTGTAGCTACTAGGTTTGTTTACATCTGCGCGTCCTTGCGCGCATTGCATATGAGCGCAGCGGCATGAGCGTTGGCTGCTGCGCGCGTTGTGCATGTGCAGGATAGCTCCGGAAGGTGCATGCGCAGCACCCATGTGATGAGTGCTGCTGACCGTTGATGCCAGGCCGCATGTTGCATAATGGGCAGTGCAGCATATGCGCCACGTTCCTCATGCTCACAACACACGTACAGCGCATGCGCACCGTGATGTCCCCCTGCGCACATCAACACCCCGCAGCTCCCCTGCGCATGTGCAATGCCCGCAGCGGCCATGCTCGTGCTGTTGCGCATGCGCAACGCGCGCAAGGATGCGCCGACGTAGAAGGAAAACCACATAAATACACATGGTACGCAATAAGCGGCTGAGGGGTTTGTGTACTGGGCGACGGAGAAGAGGAGAAGACCTAGGTTTTGTAGGGCAGGCGAGTTGTTAGGTCAGGATTAATAGCAGGTGAGGGAGAGAGTGTTGGTTGCGGAGCAGCTGAGAGAGAGAGAGGAGGGGAGGTGGAGGAGTAGGCCACAGAAACTGGATGATCAGGCGGTGGGGAGGGAGGAGGTGAGGAGCAGGTGTGAGGCATGAGCATAGGAGCCGAGGGGCAGGAGAGGGGAGATCAGGCGAGGACCAGGAGGGGCGGAGGATGTGTGACAGGGAGGGAGAGGGCACAGCAGGGCATGGACGATGGAGCAACAGGATATGGCGGAGGGAGGAGGGAGGGACACATGTGCTGCGGAACCCAGAGCCGGCAGGGAGACGTGGGCCTGACGTCAGGGGGCTGCAGGCCCATCGTGGTGGGGGGCCAGCCCACCCAGAGGGCCACCCAGTGCCAAAATGTAGGCAGTATACCAGTTGCCAGCCGAGGAACGTAGGAGGGGCTGTGAGATTCAGCACAGCAGCAAAACAACATCCTGCTGGCCAGGTTGTTTTGGAGCGGTTATGAGGTTGCCTCCTAAAGGACGGCCTCTGTTTGGGATTCACACAGACATGTGGGCATGGGTCCACGGTGGGGGTTGGCAACACATGTCTCGCACATCACCTTGTGTCTCCCCACAGCCACTCGTCCGGCGTCTGATGGGCCATATTCGGGACGGAGGTGAGCCAGCTGCGAACCACAGCTGAGACAATGGCAGCAGCGCTAGGTGTACATTGCGGATGCCCAGGAGGCATGGCCTCGATGTCACCAGCACCAGCTCCAGAGGCAACAACCAGTGGCCCCAGCACAGAGGGGTGGGGTTGGCCCGTGAGCGGCCGTGGAGGGGGGGCAGAAGACGAAGGATGTGAGGGTGGGGATGGGGTCAACATATCTGTTACTAATAAAAACAATCATAACCTCAGTCTACCTATGGGTACATCTCCAGTGTTGGTCACTGTGGCTCCCCTGTTGGTACCCTGCAAACCCATGTTATCATCCTGGCAACCATGTGCCACCGCGGTTCCCATAGGAGTGTGTGGTTGTCCTCGCACTGCCACCAAATCACTGCCACATACGTTTTAGTACCATTCCCTGTTGGTACCAAGCACCGTTTGCCATGGTGGGTGCCCTTCTACCTATATGCATTTGGGTGTACCCTACCTCTCCCGTCCCCTGCTCCTTCCCTCTAGACTAGACTGGCAACTGTGGGGACCTTGTTCTGGGGGGCCCCGATGTAGATGGGCCCTCACCAGCAAGCAGAATCCTCTGTGGGGGAAGACAGTCATTAGCACACCATTCATGTGAGTAACATAAACATGTTTTTTTTTTACATAGTTTGGCCTCCCACAGGCTTGTTGGGCCACTGTGACAATGCCTGTATCTGCACTGCCCAGAGGCCACCAACACTCAAACACTCAACCGCCACTTTGCTTCAGCGCCTCCTTTTGGAGGCGGGGCAAGGGACCCTCCGGGCAGTGCAGCCGCAACTGCCTCCCCGACCACTTTTTCCATAGATCCTCTACCTGGGGGGGGAGGGGGGGGGAGGACAGCACCATGTGGGAGCATTAGGGGCCAGATATCTCTGGTGGATGCCCAACGCATCTCACACATCACTGTGGGCAGCAGGGTGCTGCTGCTGCATTCTCTGGCCATGTGTCCCTATGCTACCTGTTGCCAGTGCCGCCGGCATGCTGTGGATGCTGTGTGGGTCGGGGCATGTGTGAGGTGCCCACCTATGTGTACTGTGCGCAACCCCCCAGACCCTCCATACCTGTTCCTACACCGTCCTTGCATGACATAGCAGCACTGTGCCATGTGTGGGTTGGCCATGCTGGTCTCCAGGGGAGGTGTTCCCTAACTCCCTGTGTGGTCCGGCACACACCTGTGTGTTTGCCTAACCTTACACATCACGGACACACCCGCCATGGCACCATGATATCCTTACAAAACATGTGTGATGTGTTCTGAGATGGAGCGGGAGGTGGGTGGCCCTGAACACAGTGCCAGGCTCCACTACCATGCACACTGGGCCTTCCACTATACCTCTATGGTCAAGACTAGGCCTCCTGTGAATAGGGCAGTTGTGGGCGGCTGCAAACACGAGCATGGCCCACCACACCTAGCTGAGCTATTAAAATCTGTGATCTGGTCTTGGGCCTCCTGGTTTTGGGTAGAGCTGTGAGACCCCAACAGGTGCAGGTACTTTCTTTTTGGTGCTTTAGTAGAAATTTCCTTGAGCAGAGTAGGTTGTTGAACTCTAGTAACTTCCTCAGCTTTGGGAACTGCTGACACCTAATCAGGTGTTAGGTACCAACCAAACCACCCCAAGTGAGCAAACTTTGGTTATAGGGCACCACCCCAATTAACAAAGCACAGAGACTTGGACCAGCACATTTTGAATATAATTAAAGAGATTTAACTGCTTTTTCTCTGAAAGGACAGCTGGGAAACTGGCTGGTACTTGGTAGATCTCTCTCTTTTGCTTTAACAGATCCCTAAGCTCCACGAACAGAAACAAATGGCTGGGAAAAATCGTTATCGCTAAAGCTGTTGCCCCCATTACAGCTTCTGCCTCTGTCCAGACAGAGGTCCTAATGCCAGTTGAAGGACCGGTTCCATGTGCAGGGTGCCTGCATGCTGAAGCTCTGAGGAAACAAGTGGAGGAAACTCAGAGAGGAGGTGGCAAGGCTGAGGATCATTCAAGACAGTAAGAAGTACATTGATGAGATGCTTCTTGCAGCAACCAAGCTCTCCAGCACAGGAGAAGATGGGTGCCACCAGAATGTCGATGGTTGGACACAAGTCACCAGGGCCTGCAAAATCACAAATCCAACTTCTCCAGCCCTTGAATTGAAGAACCATTATGCAGCCCTGGAAGTGGAGGAGGTGAAAGCATCCCTGGAAAGGGAAGAACCAGAGCTCAAGTACCGCAAAGTTGCAGAATCAGTGACAAGAAGGAAACGAAGGGTAGTGGTGGTTGGAGACTCTATTCTGAGGGGTACTGAGGCGTCCATCTGCCGACCAGACTTGATGTCCCGAGAGGTATGCTGTCTCGCCTGGTGCCAAAATCCAAGATGTTACGGAGAGTTTGCAAGACTCATCAAGCCCACTGACTATTACCCAATATTGCTAATCCATGTTGGGTGGGAGGCGACAAAGAGTACAGGTAAGTGGAGCTCATTCTGAGGAGAAGGATGTTACCAGTGGTGTGCCCCAGGGATCTGTCCTTGGTCCGATTCTTTTTAATATCTTTGTGAGTGATAATAGCGGAAGGGCTGTTGGGTAAGGTTTGCCTCTTTGCGGATGATACCAAAATCTGCAATAGAGTAGACACCCAGGAAGGTGTAGATAACATGAGGAGGGATCTAGCTAAGCTTGAAGAATGGTCTAGAATTTTGGCAGCTGGGATTTAATGTTAAAAAATGTAAGGCCATGCATTTGGGCTGCTGCAATCCAAGGGAGCAATATAGTATAGGGGGTAAAGTACTTTTGTCCACTAAAGAAGAGTGGGACCTAGGCGTGGTTGTGTCTGATGACCTAAAAGTAGCTAAACAGGTAGAAAACGGCGACGGCACAAAGCTAGAAGGATGATTGGTTGCATACGGAGAGGAATGGCTAGCAGAAAAAAGGAGGTGATACTGCCTCTGTATAAGTCTTTGGTGCGACCTCATTTGGAGTATAGTGTGCAATTCTGGAGACCGCACCTTCAAAAGGATGTGAACAGGATGGAGTCGGTGCAGAGGGTGGCTACTAAAATGATTAGTGGTCTTCATTATAAAGCTTATGAGGGACAGACTTAAGGATCTTAATATGTACACCTTAGAGGAAAGGCGGGATAGAGGTGATATGATTGAGATGTTCAAATACCTCCGTGGCATAAATGTTCAGGAAGAGAAGCCTCCTTCAATTGAAAGGAAGTTTTGCTACAAGAGGGACATGGGATGAGGGTGAAGGGAGATAGATTCAGCAGTGATATGCGGAAATATTTCTTTACGGAAAAGAGTAGTGGATCCGTGGAATAGTCCTCCCAGTGGAGGTGATAGAGATGAGGACAGTAAACTGAATTAAAAAAAGCATGGGACAAACACAGAGGATCTCTAAAGGTTAAAAAGGGGACTGTTGTAGTTGTTGCTATGGAAGGACACACTAGATAGGCCATGTGGTCTTTTTCTGTCATTATATTTCTATGTTTCTTCCTTGACCCCAGCATCTATAATAGTCCTCTGCAATCAGGTATGGGCCTCCTTGGGATAGGGCAGATGTGTGACCTGAAACTGTATGTTGTTGTTAAGTGCCGTAAAGTCAAGTGCCGTCAAGTCGTAAAGCGTACTGCACAGCGGCTTAGACCTGAAGCAGGGGATTATTTTAGATACCCCGAAACGTGTCACGTCGTCCTACCGCTATTTCTCTACAGCCTTTTCAAGGACTCAGCTAAGTAACACATTACGCTGTGGTTTTTAAAGTAATTGAGCTTGTCTTTCTAAATTAAAAAAAATGGATGGGCCACAACGGCTTAAGGTTTAAGGTTTATTTCCTTACAGCTTGGCTGGCCTCTCCGACAAAAAGTTATAGACATCAACCCTTGGTTACTGAATAATTGTTTGAAAAACGGGCTTAATTTTTCAATGTACAGGTTGTGCAAGAGTACATAAGAACATAAGAATATAAGATATGCCATACTGGGTCAGACCAAGGTCCATCAAGCCCAGTATTCTGTTTCCAACAGTGGCCAATCTAGGTCATATGTACCTAGCAGTTTCCCCAAGAGACACAAGTTCCACAATGCTTGTACTGGGTCAAGCATTGATATCTTCGGTCACTTCTTAATAATGGTTTATGGACCTTTCCTCCAGGAACTTGTCTAAAACCTTTTTAAACCCAACTACACTAACAGCCTTTACTACATCCTCCGGTAAACAAATTCCAGAGTTTGATTACACGTTGAGTGAAAAAATATTTTCTTTTACTAATCTTAAATAGTTTACCCTGTAGCTTCATTGCATGTCCCCTAGTCTTTCTATATTCTGATAACGTAAACAATCGATCTACGTTTACCCGTTCCACTCCGTTCATTAATTTATAGGCTTCTATCATATCTCCCTCAGCTGTTTTTTCCAGGTTAAAGAGCCCTAACCTTTTTAGCCTTTCTTCATAGGAGTATCCTTCCATCCCCTTTACCATTTTGGTGGCTCTTCTCTGAACCTTTTCTAAAATCGCTATATCCTTTTTAAGATACGGCGACCAGAATTGCACACAATATTCAAGGTGCGGTCTCACCATGGAACGATATAGAGGCATTATAATATCTTTTGTTTTATTTTCCCTTCCTTTCCTTATCATACCTAGCATTCTATTTGCTCTCTTGGCCGCCGCTGCACACTGGGCCGAGGGTTTTAACATGGTATCCACAATGACGCCTAAATCTTTTTCCTGGGTGGTTGGTTCCTAATGTGGAACCTTGCATCGTGTAGCCATAGTTTGGGTTGTTCTTCCCTAGGTGCATAACCTTGCACTTGTCCACATTAAATTTCATCTGCCATTTTGATGCCCAGTCTTCCCATTTATCAAGATCCTCTTGCAATTTTTCACAATCCTCGTGGGTTTTAACAACTTTAAATAGTTTTGTGTCATCTGCAAATTTGATAACCTCACTCGTTATTCCACTTTCCAGGTCATTTATGAATATGTCAAAAAGCAGCGGACCCAGCACAGATCCCTGGGGTACACCAATATTCACCTTTCTCCATTGGGAAAATTGGCCATTTAGCTCTACCCTCTGCTTTCTATCTTTTTAACCAGTTCCTGATCCACAATAGTACACTGCCTCCTATCCCATGACTCTTTAGTTTTGCCAAAGTCTCTGATGAGGGACCTTGTCAAAGGCTTTCTGAAAGTCCAGATACACAATATCAACCGACTCACCTTTGTCCACCTGTTTATTCACTCCTTCAAAAAAACATAACAGATTAGTAAGACAAGATCTTCCTTGTCTAAAGCCATGTTGGCTGTCTCCCATTAGGTTGTGACTCTCTACATGCTGAGTAATTTTATTCTTTATGATGGTTTCTACCATTTTTCCCGGTACTGACGTGAGGCTCACCGGTCTGTAGTTTCCCGGATCACCCCTGGGCCCTTTTTAAAAATTGGTGTTACATTGGCGATCCTCCAATCTTCAGGTATTAGAGATGATTTTAATGATAGTTCACAGATTACTGATAGCAGGTCTGCAATCTCATATTTCAGTTCTTTCAACACCCTTGGATGTATACCATCCGGCCCAGGTGATTTGCTACTCTTCAGTTTATCTAATAGTTGTAAGACATCTTCCCGATGTATCAATATTTCCTTCAATTCTTCCGCACCTTTAAATACCACTTCAGTCATGGGTAACATCCCTACATCTTCCTCAGTAAAGACCGAAGCAAAGAATTCATTCAGTCTCTCCGCTATCACCTTGTCGCCTCTTAGTGCTCCTTTAACCGTTTATCATCTAATGGACCCACTGACTCTCTCACAGGTTTTTTGCTACGAATGTACTTGAAAAGGTCTTTATTTCGCGTTTTTGCTTCCGCCAACAACTTCTTCTCAAATTCTCTCTTTGCCTGCCTTATCAATGCCTTGCATTTGACTTGCCAGTGCTTGTGCTGTTTCCAGGTTTCGTCGTTTGGCTCTTTTTTCCATTTCCTGAAAGATGCTTTTTTGGCAACAACAGCCTCTCTGACCTCACCTTTAAACCATGCTGGCAGTTTTTGGACTTCCTTCCACTTTTCTTAAAGCGTGGAATACAGCTGGTCTGGGCTTCCAAGATAGTATTTTTCAACAACACCCAAGCTTGAAGTACGTCTTTAACCTTTGCAACTGCTCCTTTTAGTTTTTTCTGAACTGTTTTCCTCATTTTATCATAGTCTCCCTTTTTAAAGTTAAAAGGTAGTACTGTGGATTTCCTTACTATCCCTCCTCCACTAATTAAATCAAAGGCGATCATGCTATGATCACTATTGCTAAGTGGCCCCAACACCCTTATCTCTTGCACTAGATCTGGTGTTCCACTAAGGACTAGGACTAATATGGCTTCCCCTCTGGTTGTTCATGCACCAGCTGCTCCAAGAAGCAGTCATTTATTTCATCTAGGAACTTTATCTCCCTAGCATGTCCTGACGTGACACTGACCCAGTCGATACCGGGGTAATTGAAATCACCCATTATTATTACTGCGCTGTAACATTTGTTAGCTTCCTTGATTTCTTTGAGCATTTCATCATCCATTTGTTCATTCTGGCCAGGTGCTCGATAGTACACCCCCACTGCCATTGCCTTCCCCCTTTTATATGGAATTTCAATCCATATAGATTCTACAGCAGATTTTGTTTCCTGCAAAACTTTAATCCTTTCTGAGTCAATGCCCTCTCTAACATAGAGCGCAACCCCTCCACCAATTTGATCAGCTCTATCATTACGATATAGTTTGTACCCAGGTATCACTGTGTCCCATTGGTTGTCCTCCTTCCACCATGTCTCTGATATTCCAATCATATCTAACCTTTCATTTAGTGCTGTATATTCTAACTCTCCCATCTTATTCTTTAGACTTCTAGCATTTGCATACAAGCATTTTAGAGAATGTATTTTATTCATGTTTATTTGGCTATTGTTAGACATGGGTAAATTGGGATCTTTAAGCTCTGTCTGCTCCATTCTTGAGGGCATTTGGGCTACTTTACTCTTTTGTGGAACCTCTCTGCTTTTGGTAGTATCCTTCAAGGATACATTCTTCTGAACCATCCGCTCTTGGGCGACTGTCGGCTTTCCCCTAATATCCAGTACGATCAGGTGTTCTGGTATACCCATGCTTCTTAATGTGGCGCAGAGTTTCTCATGGTTTACACAGTCAAAAGCCTTGCTATAGTCGATAAAGCACAAATAGATATCCTTTTGGTATTCTTTAGTCTTTTCAAGGATCCATCTCATATCCGCAATGATGTCTCTCGTTCCTCGCCCTTTCCTGAACCTGCTTGCACTTCAGGTAGTTCTTGTTCCAGGTATGGTTGTAGTCTCTTTTGAATAATCTTCAGTAGAATCTTGCTGGCATGTGGGATCAGAGCGATTGTGTGATAATTTCCACAGTCAGTTGGATCACCTATCTTTAGTATTGGTATAAACACAGATCTTTTCCAGTCAGTTGGCCATGATGATGTCTTCCATATTTCTTGGCAGAGCCTTGTAAGTACAGTAACAACTGCATCAGATTGCTGTAATACTTCTATGGGAATGCTATCAATGCCTGGTACTTTGTTCTTTGATAAGGCTTTCAGTGCTGCTTCAACTTCCTTTCATCACCAATGGTTTCCCGATCATAAGGTACAGGTTGAAACGGCTGTTGGTCCACTTGATCTTTATCATATAAAAACTCTGTATATTCCTTCCACCTTTTCTTGTTCTTCTCACCATCATTCAACATAGAACCTTGAGCATCTTGTAACATTCCAATTCGAGGCTGGAACTTTTTCTTTAACTCTCGTAGCTTTAGGAAAGCCGTTCTTGTTCTTCCTCTAATAGTTTCTGCTTCTATTTCCTTGCATGCGTCATTGTAGTACTTTTCCTTGTCCTGTCTTGCTGCACATTGGAAATCTCTGTTGAGTTCTGTTATTGTCTTTCTTTCTCCTCTGGCTTTAGCTTCTCTGCGTTTCTGGGCAATTTTCAGAGTTTCTTCCATCATCTATTTTGGCCGTTTTGCTTTTTCACCTTTTGTAGAGACTTCTCGCTTTCTTCCAACACAACCTTCTTGATGTCATTCCATAACTCTTCTGGAGCTCTGTCATTTGTATCTAAAGCAGCAAATCGATTTTGCAGGCAGTCTTTAAATTCCAGTGGTATATTCTCAAGGTCATATTTTGCTGCATTCATGAGTGGTTTGCTCTTTTTCAACTTTAGCTTGAGTTTGCATACTAGTAGTTGATGATCTGTACCACAGTCAGCTCCAGGTTTTGTCTTTGTTGATGTTATAGAACTTTTCCATCGTTGACTTCCACAGATGTAGTCAATTTGATTTTTATACAATCCATTGGGTGACGTCCATGTGTACAGTCGCCGCTTGTGTTGATGGAAGAAGGTGTTTGAGATGAATAGATCGTTGGTCTTGCAGAATTCTATCAGTCTTTCTCCAGCTTCATTTCTGTTGCCAAGTCCATATTGGCAACAGAAATGTATACACTACCATAATATCTGGATTTAATACAGACCTTTGTAATCAGGTTTCGGGATTCCTGGAGATGGGGTTGATTGGAAGCACATCCACAGCAGCACCTACCATACCATCAGGATCCAAAACAGACCTGTGTAATCAGGTCTGGGACTCCTGGGAATAGGGCAGATGTGTGACCTGACCCTGCATTGACTACCACAATATCCTGATTTCATAAAGACCTTTATAATTAGGTCTCAGGCCTCCTGGGGGTAGAGTGGATCTGAACTCATCAACAGCAGCAGATACCATAACACCAGGATGAATACCAGACCACATTGATCAGGTCTCAGGACTCCTGGGGGTGGGGCAGTTGTGTGAACCTGCAACTGCATACACTACCATACTGACAGGAGTTATTACTGACCTCTGTAATCAGGTCTGGGCCTCCTGGGAATAGGGCAGATGTGTGACCTGACCCTGCATACACTACCACAATATCTGGATGTATTAAAGAACTATGTAATCAGGTCTCAGGATCTCCTGGGGGTGGGTTGGATTGAAACACATCCACAGCAGCACCTACCATACCATCAGGATCCATAACAGACCTGTGTAATCAGGTCTTTGGCCTCCTGGGGATAGGGTGGATCTGAACACATCAACAACAGCAGAAACCATAACACCAGGGTGACTGACAGACCACTTTGATCAGGCCTCCTGGGGGTAGGGTGGATCTGCACGCATCAACAGCAGCAGATACCATAACACCAGGATGAATACCAGACCACTTTGATCAGGTCTCAGGCCTCCTGGGGGTAGGGTAGATCTGAACACATCAACAGCAGCAGATACCATAACACCAGGATGAATAACAGACCACTTTGATCAGGTCTTAGGACTCCTGGGGGTGGGGCAGATGTGTGAACCTTCAATTGCATACACTACCATACTGACAGGATTTATTACAGACCTGTGTAATCAGGTCTGGGCCTCCTGGGAATAGGGCAGATGTGTGACCTGCAACTGCATACACTACCATACTGACAGGAGTTATTACAGACCTCTGTAATCAGGTCTCAAAACTCCTGGAGGTAGGGCAGATGTGTGAACCTGCAACTGGAGAAACTACCATATCAGCATGCTGTTTCCCAGACCTCTTTAGGCAGATCTACGGCCTCCTGGGGTTAGGGTGGATTTTCACACATTGACAGCAGCAGGTACCATAACACCAGGCTGACAACTGGACCTCTGTGATCAGGTCCTTATCCTCCTGGGGATAGGGCATACGTACACACAGCAGCATACGCAGCTACATTCAGCACTGGATGGCCCAAAGACTGGTGTCTCTACCATGTTGTACATGTATGATGTGTGTTCATTGCTGGATAGTGTGTTGCACACCTTGCATTGTGTGACCTGTCCCCATACACTTACCTCACGTGGGTAGTCCGCAATGTGATTGTACCGCCTCGTGACACGCTCCCATGCCCTCCAACCTGGCGTTTGGAGGAGCCTGGAAAGAGTTTGTGCTGCCTAGCGCAGATTAGTCCTGCAAGGTGTCGCAGCTCCCGGCAGGTGAAGGCAGGCTACATTGACCGCGTCGCCATTTTCTCCGATGCCTTGCTGACGCATGCACGCACATCGCATATGCACGCTGCCGCGCATCACTATGGCGTGCTAGCTATGTGCCAGTGCCACGGCCGGTACACGGCGAACGGTGGCGCCTCCAAGATATGCGGCGTAGAGGCTTTCTGCCCTTTGTCCGGGCCGCTTCATGGGGCACCTTAGCATGCACTTTATGCCACGCCATGCTGTGAGGCACCTTGGGGTACACGGCTACGGTGAAAAGATTTATGCTGCAGACACACATTGCAGAGATGTGTCTGACTATTCTTACCACGATTACGTCTTAGGCATTTCTCTTGATGTTGGCACACTGGGGTCTCAAACCCATCACCACTGGCTGTGAAGGCATTGTATTAACCAGTGTGCTATGTCTTTTAACAGGGTAATGGCTGGCTACTCAGCAACACCAGGTCATCTGCATACACTTTCTGCTCTGCTTACCGGGATAGTGTAAGGCGACAGCTAAGGCACTTTACAGGGCACCTTAGTTTGGGCAACTGAGCTGAGGTGGCTTTGGGGTGTGCACACTGATCTCAGATCAATGTCAGACTGTTACAGGCATAAACGGCCGTAGCCTCGAACAGGTTTACTGATGGACCTCACTTTGTATATAGCTCACATGCTTATCTAGCAACCTGCAGCCCACACCACTCTTCCAACATACCCACTGCATGCGACTGGCCACACTTGTAAAAATTGTTTCATGTGGTAAAAACTCTCAGATGTAATGATAATACGGTATATTATATCCGTCCAGATACATCAATATACAGGCCCACTGGGGTATTGAACCTATGACCTCTCCCACTGAGGTCATTATATTAACCATTGTCCTACATCAATATTGGTTGTAACTATACTATGGCTAGCTACTGAACCAGTGCAGGTCACCAGACACACTGTCTGGTGTGGCTACCAGGATAGTTTGGCAGCAAGAGTACCCATGATGCACTTCACATGCAGAACAGCAGTCTACATCTGTTCACCAGATGGGGTTTGCACCTCTGCAGCACGTCAACTGGGTAGGGGGACTGACCATGCGTATTACTGGCACAGTGTGCCTACTGACCATGCCATTCTGCGTGTTCTGTGATCACCCTGAGGGTAATGTTATGTGGACAGCACCAGGTCCACAATACCAGTGTTGTTTGTAGTAGGTTTTGCTGCAGTTCACCATCACTGCCAATGTGTGAAGTATTCTTTGCAGACAGCCTTAGGACTTTTCTATGTTCATTTCTATTTGCCAATAATGTGTAACCCATGTGGACCATGATGCTCACAACATAATGCATATTCAGTGAGGTTGCCATGGACACCGGTTTTTGGAGCAGGGACGTGTCTGGACTCACATGACGTAGCAAGCCCGCCCTCTGTGGGTCAGGGTAGGGTACATGACATGCGAACAACAGACACACTCTATCACCATTGCAGTAGGGCCAGTTGCGGTAAATGATGATGGACTGTGGGACCAGCAACCCCCGGACAACTGGTGAACACAGAGCTGGTGCAGATCTGCACATGGAACTGGGCCACTGGCAGACAGGTAGTGTGCCTGGTCTGCTCAGCTGCCCCCCACTCGATCTGACATTCCCCAGCAGAGTGCAGTCAGTGTGCACCTGCTGCATCCTGCAAGGTGTTGCGGCTATACACCTGCTAACTGCAGACAGTCTGCTAGCACATACACAGTGCATGTTCCAAAAGGAACAATGTGCACCCAAGCGTGGGATCTGGCACACACACTAAGCAGGTTTGTCAGTGATTGGGCCCCAAAAATGGGAACCAACAAATATAACTTACAGAAACGGTGTATAGCATTATGTGGGAACCTGGACATGCCGTGGTCACTGCTCAGTCAGAGTGGGACTGACCTCACAGCATGACATGCTGTGGCCACTGTGTTCTTGCAGGTAGTGGATGTGCACTACAATATTCCAGGTATTGCCTATGGAAAAGGGCTAGTCAGGCCAGGCCTCAAAACCAACTTGGATACGATCAGAGAATTAGATGAATCAGCTGCTGATGCACTAACTTATGCCACTATGGTTCACCCAGTTTACGGGCATTTGGACTTAATGGACTCAGAAACAGACAGTGATTCTGGATCTATACTAGACATAGGAATTGGAAGCGAGAGCAGTAGATCTATAAATGAAACCGGACTGTAGAGACTGGCTATAGGTGGCATATATGCTCATGTAAATTTACAGGTCAGGCCGCAGTGAAATTAAAAGCTTTCTCTTTAAAAGTAACTTTGAACTGTTCTTCTGCTTTTGATAGTTGCTTCATAGAATTAGCAAATAGAGGTTATGAGTACATAAGCTAGTTCCCTAAAAATCAATAGAACAAACAGTACATCCTCTTTTATTCTGCAATATGGTAAGCTAAAGGATAGCTAGGTCGACATGATCTTCTTTAGAGAACTAGGTCTTAGGTCAACCGCAAATAAAGCCTGAGTAAATAGTAGAAAATCAGCAAATATTATGAGTAACTAATTAGCTTCTGTTGTATAGTAGAAACACAGCGACACCTATTGAGTCTAGTAAATGTACTCATAAGCTTGTAACTTCTGCTTTTATGTGATGTGGCACAGATGTTAGCAAATTCTATATGCACTTTTGTAACGCGAATATCACCAGATGTTAATTAAAAATTAACTGTGTCAACTGATAATTCTCAATAAAAAGCTGGAGCTCTGCGGAGCCATTTTTGAAGAAACTCTGATGGATAAGCCTGTTCTTAGGCTCCATGCTTTTCTACCGTACAGAGCTCTGTAGCATTTAATTAATTAATTGTGTCTCATTTTTTTTCCCTTCCTGTTAAGAGGTTTCAGATAATTATAAGAATCCAGGTTTAGTGAAGGATTGCAGACCCTAGGAGGGTGAGAGAGTTCTTCATTGCCCTATGCCCTATACACATGCATCCTGCCTAGACCGCCCTGTCCGGCCCATACCCACAATACCTTGGCCTCATTATGCACAATGGCAGGCTAACGCTGGAAACTGTGCAAGCATTGTGGGCTCAGTAAGGTGTGGGCAGCCGCAAAACACTGGATAGACATATATACACTCCAGCACCTATTTCTGCATTGTGGAAAATTGCAAGAGGATCTTGATAAATTGGAAGACTGGGCATCAAAATGGCAGATGAAATTTAATGTGGACAAGTGCAAAGTTATGCACCTAGGGAAGAACAACCCAAACTATGGTTACACGATGCAAGGTTCCACATTAGGAACCACCACCCAGGAAAAAGATTTAGGCGTCATTGTGGATAGTATGTTAAAACCCTCGGCCCAGTGTGCAGCCGCAGCCAAGAGAGCAAATAGAATGCTAGGTATCATAAGGAAAGGAATGAAAAATAAAACAAAAGATATTATAATGCCTCTATATCGTTCCATGGTGAGACCGCACCTTGGATATTGTGTGCAATTCTGGTCGCCGTATCTTAAAAAGGATATAGCGTTATTAGAAAAGGTTCAGAGAAGAGCCACCAAAATGGTAAAGGGGATGGAAGGATACTCCTATGAAGAAAGGCTAAAAATGTTAGGGCTCTTTAACCTGGAAAAGAAACGGCTGAGGGGTGATATGATAGAAGTCTATAAATTAATGAACGGAGTGGATCGGGTAAACGTAGATCGATTGTTTACGTTATCAGAATATAGAAAGACTAGGGGACATGCAATGAAGCTACAGGGTAAACTATTTAAAACTATTTCTTCACTCAACGTGTAATGAAACTCTGGAATTTGTTACCAGAGGATGTAGTAAAGGCTGTTAGTGTAGCTGGGTTTAAAAAAGGTTTGGACAAGTTCCTGGAGGAAAGGTCCATAAATCATTATTAAGAAGGGACCCAGGATATCAATGCTTGACCCAATACAAGCATTGCGGAACCTGTGTCTTTTGGGGAAACTGCTAGGTACGTATGACCTAGATTGGCCACTGTTGGAAACAGGATACTGGGCTTGATGGACCTTGGTCTGACCCAGTATCGCATATCTTATGTTCTTATGTAGAGGTGGCTGCCAGCCCTGGCTGCCACACCAGTCCTGGGCACTGTGCAGGCAGTGCGACGGTACGCAATACTATTAGGGTCACTCTCCGGGGTGGTAGACAGTGTTGTAAACACATATGGCAGCACACTCCACAGATATCAGAAAGGTTGGTATGATGAATCTCTTTTAGCAAATATTTTTAAGTTAGGATTTGTGATCTCACATTAATCATAGCATGCTTTTGATACATATATGGAACGTGTTTCCATGGTTCTGACCGCATTGCTACGGTATAGAGGTGCAGGTGGTGGTAGCTGCTGCTGGCAACACGGCCCAACAGCCTGACTCTCCATGAGGCTTTGTAAAGTGGGGCCCGTGGGTGTGGGTGTTTGTGTGTCTGTTGGCCGCAGCTCAGGTGCAGAGGGTTAAGACTGCAGTCCTGGTGGGCCAAACACAATTCCGGTTTCCTGGATGTCGCTAATGAATATTGTGATAAAGAAGCCTCTAGTGAGCATATGGAAGTAGAAGAAAAGAATGATTTTACCTTTAAGAAAAGTGACATCCCTGCAGTACACACGTTTCAGCGTTTGCCAAGAGAAAGCAAGCACAGAGAAACTGAAACTAGGCTGCCACACCCAAGCTCTGCTGACGTAGTAGCAAGCTTGGAACCTAATTACAGACACCTGTCCAGAGAGGCAGAGACACGGCTCAGAGAGCAGGAATATAAGCCCTGGCTAGGAGAGAGCAAGGGGAACAAGACGAACAGGAGGAAGGAGAGCGAGGGAGAACACGGGAGGAGACACAGCTGGAGTAGTGGAGGTGAAGCAATCAGAGCAGAAGGAGAGAAGAGACGGAGGTGGAGAAGCGTGCTCAGAATGAGAGAGCAGAGAAACCTTCAAAGCCCAGTGTCGGATAGAAAGGTTCAGAGAGTTCAGAGGTGGAAACCCAGGACTCAATCCAGGAGTCTACAAAGCCCAGCCTGGAACAGGGAAGCGAGGCAGAGCTCCAGGGAGGAACTCAAACAAGGGAACCAGAGAGTGTTCACTCCCTGTTATCTGTAAACTTGACATATGTTTTATGCTTAAGTACAAAGTTGTTAAAATGTAAACCGCGCTGATGAGGAATAGCGTGGTATATAAAAACTGTTAAATAAATAAAAGAAATAAATAAAGCTGGAGAGAGATTGCTGAACAGAGCCAGAGAGGAGTCTCCACAACCTCAGGTACTTTTAATCCCTATCACATAGAGCTGTGCTCAAAGGAAACACAGGAAACCTTAGGGGGGAGTTACCCTAAGACGTATGATATTAGCTTGAAGCAAAACACTGCAGTTCAGGAGTTGGCGGAAATGCAAGTGGACTTTAGTGAAAATGATCCATCTGAAGTTCCTATGGACTGTACGCTATGTTGAGCTGATGACATAGAATCCCTTTGCTAAATGTATATTGGAGAGCTGAGTGAAGACAAAGGAAAAGAGAATATATTTCTTTGTTGAAGGAAGCTGCTATGTTTTTTCTTTATCTGTTATACGTGATAAGCAGTTGCATTTTTTTGAGTAAAGAATGTGAAGCTCAGCCAGCATATTTGTGTAAATAACCTTGAGCAAACAACTGAAGAATTATCCTGATACAATCTGCATTGAACCTTTTGTTTGGGGAATACATTTTGTCATTTTTGCCTTTACCACTGGTTTCACGACTATTCCTTATTAGAGGGCAAAAGAACTACTACTCCCAGCAAGCTTAGCTGGAGCTAAATGGTTTATCCCACCTTCTATAAGGAGAACAAAATGGCAACCTTAACCCTGTAAGCCTGAGGCGGAGGGCTGGGGCATGACAATATGCATGTATACATTTGCACACAATGGGGGCAGTGCATGTAAATGCATCTCATGGATATTTCTTAGGAACATCGTGACAACCTGACTGGTGCTTGCACCTTCGGGACTGGGGTTGGGAACCTCTGCTCTAGGCAGTGGACATGTTTATGGTGTCTGCACTCTGTAGGGTAAAATAGTGGGACATAGCCTGCAGGGGCCCCAGCTGGGACATGACCCTGTGACCTTCTGCCTTTGGGCATACTGGCTATGTGTACTGCACCACACTGTTACCACAGAGGCAGGTTGTTCCCTGGGGATCCCATGACTGTTCCTCAAACAGACCTTATCTGTTGCACTGCACGCCACCCACCTATACAGAGCTTGGCCTTGGTCTGCTGTGGGCAGCTGTCACTACCTCCTCCGGCGCCGGCACCCCCTCCACCGCCATGCTGACATGCCCTTATGCCGGTGGTGCCCAGTCCTATGCCATCCAGTGTGCCACTAGGCGGCTGCCTGTGGTGTGGGTTCTGGGGTAGGGGTGCTGACATGGACATCAGCACATCCCCCCAGCACCGCCTGCCAATGTTCTGTGCCCTTGGGGGTACCTGCTGGGTGCTGTCCCCTGGGACACTGTGGGATGCACACTCGTGAACATATTGGACCCTGGTCAGTTGCTGTCTTGCTGCTTTTCAGTTTCTGCATTCCTATGTGCCATGTAGGCATCTGCCTAGTCCACACTGTGCCCCAGATGGCCCACTGCATGTGCTGCCTGCAGCCCCCTGTACCCCAGTTACACCATCACCATAGTGCCCTTTCCCACGTGCCCACTCTGCTGTTGCTGCACATGTGTAAGCCACAAAGGCAAGCTACCTCATACACACCACAGAAAACTGTCATCAGCACTATTTCTATGTTAGCACATTCACCTTGTGGGGGGACTGTGAATTGACCCTTCCAGAAGTTAGCTCGTCCTTTTTCTTCTTTATAACTTGTGTTCATTACCGCTTGTCATTATTTGTTCTATTAGCCAGCTCAGTGTTTTGGATTTCAATTTTGGTTCTGGTCATTATTTATGGTTTTTGCCTTTTTGGTTGCTGCAGATGTATCACTACTATCACTTTTCTGGGTCTCCCTGCCTTTGCTGTACATTGCTGACTGAAATGGTTTCTCTGTCCTGCAAATGTGCCTAGTGCGAGGTTTTTCACTGGCGCTAATTTTCAGAGCTTCATTCCACGGCGTTAGTGTGCATGGAGACTCCCCGCCCACTCTCCGCCCATTGACCCCTCCTCTCCGCCCCTGGGGTGCCTTACTCCGCCCTCTGGGGAGCCTTCCTTAACCCTCTGCGCACCTTACCGCCGCAGGATACGTTATCGTGCGATACGTGACGTTCTCGCATGGTAATGCATCATTATCGCACGATAACGTCGCAGCTGCTATATTTGCGCCGTTTATAGTAAACATACCCCTAAGTTGCTGTTGAGGAGGGATTTCTGAGGGAGGAATTGCGCTTAAGTGATACTTTTGAAAAGCAAAGCATACATTTCTCACTAATGTCAGCAGTTATAAAATTACACCCAAAGGGATTTCCCTGAAGTCAGAAGGAATGATGGGGGAGAGTAAAATTTGAACCCTGCCCTCATTAGGCCACAATTTCCCTTTCATCAGCAGGTATTTCTCCTCTTTAATTCTCATAGAATTTCGTACTCTCACAGTGATGGTGTGTAAAATCTTGTATCTGATTCTGAGGGGTGAAGGTGATGAAGGGCTCAGCAGTCATCCCACAAGACAGTCACTGGGGCTTCCTAAATCAGCTGTTAATACCAAGGGACCTCATAACATGCAGTTTCTTGAAAATCTATTTAGTCAATATCAAACGATCACAGCCTCCCTTTCTTCAGTGATTCAAGTTATTTATTATAAAAATATATGACTTGTTCCACTACCAGAATACTCGAAGTGAGGTATAATAACCTCCCCCGATTCTTCTGCTTTATGTGTGGACGCCAGTAGTAGACCTTTCCTCCTCTCCCCATCATGTGCTGCTCCCTGAGAGCTACTGCTGTGTATTTTTCTGTGACTATAAGGGAAACATGACTCATTTTTCATATTAATTCCTGGAAACAGGCTTTGAAGGAATCAACCCTGATATATTATCAAGGATTAAACAAGAGGAAGAGCTGAATGTCTTGGATCTTCAGGAATCAAGAGAAAGAGCAGTTACTGACTCATACCCAGGTGAGTTATAATAAATCCTGTTCTGGGTAATAGGAAATATTACAGTGTACAGCTGAGTAATGCATTCTATTTACCTGTACTCTGTATTCTCACATATGGAAAATATAAGTCCTCACAGGTAAGTGATGCTATTTATCAGAGCCCAGGGGAATAAGCATGTTCAAGTCAGGACCAGGAGAATTCCCATAGGGCCTAATTCTGTCCCGCACGTCCATCCCTTCTGTGCGTCCGGTGTGAACCGGACGCACAGAGGGGATCATGATTCTGATCCCGCCGGGCACGTCTAGCCCCACAAGATCAGAATCGCTAACAGTCCTGCACGTGCAGCCTGGGACAGTGATTCTGTCCAGCCTGCAGGTGCAGGACTGCACCTGGTAACTCAGTCAGGTCTAAAATCATACCAAGAGGCCTTAGGATGTATAAGGCGCCTGGCCTTTACCAAGAAGAATCTGGATTTGTGAAGTGTTGGAATGCGATTTTAAATAAATGTTCCTTGGATTTGATGATATTGTTGATCAGCACAGCAAACAAAAAATCAGAAATATTTAAAGCAGAGATTGATGAAAAGCTTATAGTATTAAAGAATAATAATTCTTCTCATATTAAGGATAGTTTGGTGTTACATCATAGAATGGAGCAATATGATAATATGTTACGTGCTAAGAATATTCGTATATTGAATTTTCCCATTTGTCGGTTATTATCTGCTGAAATTCTTTTGAGGAAATATTTTAGGGAGGTCTTGGGCTTAGCTTCTGCTGACTCCATCGGCCTCTCTAATATTTATTATTTGACAGGTAAGGGCCTTTCTCCAGGTTCCCCAGGGGGGTTTGATGTAGTCCAGGGCCAAGCCAGCCTTGGACTCACCAAATTCCTTGAGGACTCGCAGGATAATATTTCCTCCAGAGCCACTTTGTTGGTATCTTTTCTGTCTGATTTGGACAGGGCTCTTATTTTTCGTAGTTACTTTAAAACTATGTCTGTTCCGTTTCTGTGGATCACGTGTGCAAATTTTTCCGGATGTTTGTAAGGCGACTCAAACTAGGAGGAAGAGTTTTTTGGCTCTTAAGCCTAGGGTGGTTGCCTTATCAGCTACGTTTTTTCTTAGATATCCCTGCAAGTGTCTTATAACCTTTCAGGGTTCAAAATTTATATTTCTTGATCCTGTTCAACTTGAGGTTTTTCTTTCCGCTAAAGAGGGGCCTGGCATTAATTGACTGGGGTGGGTGGTTAGTTTAAAAGCTGCCTGTAAGTAGAGATTGTTCTTAGATTTCCTGTATTTGTTTCCTTAAATATCTCCTCGTATTGTGGGCTAGGAATGATGGGATGTATTTTTTATTGTATGTATTGATTCCCGCTATTTCATCGACAGTTTCTTTATGCTTGCTTTTCTGTAAGTTTTGTTAAATTTCAATAAAAAAAAAAAAAAAAAAAGAATAATGATAAGAATTTTGATGATATATATAAAGATTATGAGAGGAATAATGCGGCATATAAGAAAGAGATTAAAGCTAATAAGATGGAGAAATTTAAGAGGGACGAGGATGACTATCTATATGGGTATGTGTACCCATGGTGCAAAAAAGCAGAAGCAGATCGTATATATATTAAGAAACGGTCTGGTCTTTTTGACAAACAAGAGAGTGACCACATTGAGAAGTATGTAGTAACACGGTTGGGCAAAAAAAGAAGCGCTCACGGAGCACATCAGTAGAGTCAGTAGATGGTTCTACATCCCTTTTTCAGAAATCAAAGTTTCAAGATAAAGGACAAGGAAAAGGTTTTTTAAACATGGATGCACTTTGGGATGGGGGAGGACGGGAGAAGTCACGGAAGGCCCCTCAGAGCAATCAATGGACACACGACAATACTCCCAGGGCGTACGGTCAGCAGAGTGCATACAGAGGCCGGGGCCGTGGTCGCGGACGTGGGCAAGGATGGAGCCGCAAGGGATCGGAGAGGTCGGTGGAGAGACCATATTAAGGACCAATGATACTAGTAATGTAATTAATATTTCAAAACATAAATTGACAGCGGGAGAACTTGCTCTTTTGAGTAAAGGTCTTACATTTGTACCAGTCAAAAAATATGACCACTTTGAAACTCATTTAGATCAAGTTCTTTCGCAAGATTAAAATAAAACAGTTTTTTGCTACTTGCAATCCTGCTGATACAGGTACCTCTGTAATAATCCTAAATCAAAATGGATGCCACCTCCAAATACTGATCCTATTATAGCTACCTTTGAGAAGTTAGTGATAAAAGAAGTGGATGAAATGAAATTGAGGAAGAAACCCCCATATGATAATCTTACGTTAGAAGAGAGGAAAGCGATTAAATCATTACAGAGTAATTCAAGTATTATTATAAAACCAGCAGATAAGGGGGGCACAATTGTAATTATGGATAAGGATCAGTATTTAAATGAAATTTATAGACAGTTAAGAGATAAAACATTCTACTTGCGGCTAGATGATGATCCAACCAGTACATTGAAATGTTCAATAGATAATTTAATTCTCATAGCATATGAGTTGGGACATTTGACTACACAAGAGAAATCATTTCTGATGGTAGATCATCCTATTATACCCACTATTTACATTAACCCTAAGGTACATAAGTCATTGGATAATCCACCTGGTCGGCGATAATATCAGCAATCGGATCCCTTTTGGAGCCCATTTCAAAGATGGTGGATGTGTTTCTAAGGCCTCACGTTTTGAAAATGTCTTATGTTCGTGATTCCACACAAGTGATTCAAATATTATCGTCGCTCAAGAATTTTAATCAAGATTGGTTATTGGTAACGCTCGATATAGAATCGCTGTACGCGAATATTCCACAAAAGGAAGCATTAAAAGTAATAGAACAATATCTGTGTAATAGACAGGAGTGGAGACGTATTCCTACAGCAATCCTCCTTGATCTCACTCGTTTTGCAATGTGTGAAAACTATGTTTTTTTTCAAGGAATATTTTATAAGCAGATAAAAGGGGTGGCCATGGGGTCGTCCATGGCCCCTGACATTGCGAATTTATTTGTTTTTAATTTCGAGGAGATGTATATAAAAGAGAACCAATTTAAGACCAACATAAAGCTATGGATCAGGTACATAGATGATGTTTTTATGATATGGGAAGGATCTGTAGCACTCCTTGAAGAATTTAATACATGGATCAACACCTGCGACGATAATTTACGGTTCCAGTTGACTTTTGATGACAAGAAAATTGCATATTTAGATTTATTAATTATCAAAAATGAAAATGGTTTTTCTACGACATTATATAGAAAACCAACGGATCGTAATCACTTACTTCATTTTCGCAGTTTCCACAATTTGTCCTTGAAACACAATCTGCCAGTTGGCCAATTTTTAAGGATCCGCAGAATTTGTACGTCTAAGCAACAGTTTCAAGAACAAGCTAATATGATGAAGAATAGGTTTAATGACAGACAATATCAGTCTTCCTCTATTAAAAAGGCATATGAAAGGGGGGCGGAGCCTGATGTCCAGCGGGTAGGACGCTTTGCGTTGAAGCTCCCGAGAGGCCTACTCAGAATCCTGACTTAATACCTATATAAATTTACTATTTTGCTCCGAGCTGACCGGGGCACCTCGGGGGGGATGGCGGCCCACAAACCAGCGCGCTTGGACTTCGGGTCTCCTTCTTCTTCTAACGGAAAAACGCTCCAAAACGGAGGTATCCTCCCCGCAGAAGATGGTTCCATTTCGTGAAAACCCCGCAATGCACCTGGAGATTTTGGAGGAAATACGCGGCGTGAAGGAATTGGTGCAGTCTAATGGAGAAGCGCTTCGAGCCATGCGAGAAGACTTTGGAGTGCTCCAAGACCGACTTGAAGGTCTTTCATTACGGCAGGACAATATGGCGGGGGTCCTCGACTCGCACGAGGTGCGCTTGGGCAAACTGGACGAGGCTGAGCGCCAGATACAGAATCTTCAAAAGGAATTGGAAGATAGCAATAATCGCGCCCGTCGCAACAATGTGAGGCTCCTCGGACTGCCGGAGGGAGTGGAAGCAGGAGATATAAGAGAATTCTTGCTCAAAACTCTTCCCTCCTTGCTGAAGATTACTTTTCACAGAGAACTGGAAATCGATCGAGCACACCGTGTTCCTGCCCGCATGGCGCTCAACCGCACGACCCCCCGGCCTATTATCTTTAGCTTGCTACGATATCAACAAGTGGAACAAATTTTACATGCTGCTCGAGCGAATCATCATTTGGAATATGAAGGTCGTAAGGTCTCCTTCTTTCCGGATTTGGCAAAGCCTACCGTTGACCGTCGGAAGAAACTCCTTGCTCTTCGCCCTCGACTTCAACAGCTACAGGCTCGCTTTGGCCTGTTGTATCCAGCGAAACTCCGAGTGACTCTCCATAACCAGACCAGGACGTTCGAGGATCCTGATCTATTATCAACATTTTTGGACTCCAAAGAAGCAGAACAGATGCGCTAATCCCAAATCTTGGACTCTTATCTGCCGGCTCTGTCCGCCATTTTGAAGGGCCCGATGCGGCGATCATAGCCCAGCACAGAAATAGCCTGGACTTTCTTTCTTTCTCTGTATGACTTATGTCTTTGGTCTCCTACCCCTTCATGATGTGTGCCTCGGTCGGATTCGGAGCACGCACAGTCCTACAGGTTATATGTTTTTTCAATTTCGGCCTTCTCTGGGGTTTCTCCCCGCAGACACATGGTCGCCAGTAATTTTGGGGTTTTGCTTCTCCTCTACCGTACTGCGGTTATCTTTGTTAATGTGGGGCGCTTCATTGTATTATATTAGCTTATTTTCCTATGTCATGTGTACAGCCAGATACAGTTAGTTTGAGGGACACAGTAAAACTATGTGTGCTATCATGCTTAGAATTTTAACTTTTCTGAATGGCCTCATGTAAAATCTTATTATTCATCGTACAAGGCATTGCTGGTCCACTCCGCAGAAAGAAAATCCTTAGCTATCTTAGACACGAGCACGTTGATTAGGTGTTTCTTTCGAAAACGCACTACACTCTGCTGAAACACTGAAACTCAATGCTAGGCCTCACATGGTAGCTGCCTACTCTCCCACCGTTTCCAAATGATACGGGATAGTCATTCTGGTCAAGAAGTTTTTGCACGCTACTGTACCTGATATTAGCGCTGACATGGAGGGTAGATGGGCCCGTGTACACCTTGAGGTTGGAGATAGTGAATTCACGTGTATTTGCACTATGTTCCCGAATGTGGACAACCCTGCTCACTAAGCAAGTTTTGCTCAGTTGGCCTCGGCCTCCGCTAATGCTCCATTAATACTTGGTGGCGATTTTATTCAAGTGCTCCCTCAATCTTTTCTTCTCAAACAAGGTGCTTGTTGGTTGGAAGCTCCTGTACCGAGCAGACCTGTGTGGCTAGATATAGTAGCGGGCCTTTGCTCACCGATTCCTTTTACCTTACTCCCTGGTATGACTCTCCCATTAGACTCCCACTATCCACCAATGTTTTTCGACACTTTAGGTGCCTTTAATATTCCTATGCAACCTTTTGACTCCCGACTCTGGTCAGTGTAACTTTAGCATTGCATTCGGAGCACTAGAGTATTCCCGTCATCGGCACTCTTTGCATAGGTTGATTGGAAACTTCCGATCTCGCGGTAGTTTACCGGGTGTAGCATCCAATTTTACTAAACCTTATGTAATGCTATCACTAGAGATACCTCTATAGCGCAGAAAGTATGGGAGAGAGAATTGCATGTGACTTTAACCTCGGAGCAATGGAGCCTTATCTGGAGCAGAGGGACACGGGTTTTCTGACCCGCCTCACTCACTCAGACCCTCTTCTTTCTAGCCCACCGGTGTTTTTACATTCCTCACAGTTTAGACATATGGAACACTACTCAGGGTAATGGTTGCTGGACATGTCCTGTGGCCATTGGTTTATTACTTCATTTCATGTTATGCATGAATATCCCGCACTACAGTATCACTGGAGTCGGGTCCGGGGTCGTATTTAGTCTATATTGCACTCTCAGGAGTCCCTTTCTCGGAGGGTAGTGGGACTTCGCCCAGTTGCGGGGATCCCCTCTCTCCCAAGAAATGGCTTATCTCCTATTGAACTATATGCTTGGCATTGCTGTTTTCCCTCATTGAGTAATACTGGGAAATTAGTTCCCATCTGAGCCTCACTGAA
The DNA here is from genome assembly GCA_033557465.1 of Ichthyophis bannanicus. Classification (NCBI taxonomy): domain Eukaryota; kingdom Metazoa; phylum Chordata; class Amphibia; order Gymnophiona; family Ichthyophiidae; genus Ichthyophis; species Ichthyophis bannanicus. The sequence goes on along the minus strand of CM066031.1, from coordinate 112,249,154 downwards.
TGGTGGAATCATGCCTGTCTCTACAGTAATATGAACAAATACCTCGTCTGTGTGCTTCCTCCGTTCAGACTCCTTCTTATTGGTCTTAATGGAAGATGTTCAATGAATATGTACATTTTGCTAAATGCTCTCATCTGACTGTCTAACTTTGTATCTATCTCTGTCTCATGATCATGCTGTATTGTGGATATTTTTTGATTGTTTGCTGTACAAACACTGTTACCGGGAAGCGCTCACATGCTGATACAAACGGGTAGAGAAGACGCACCGGGGTGGGGGGTAATGGGTTTACTTTTCCTTATTGTATACTTGTTTTGTATCTTTTGGTGTGTTGTTCCTTTGTTTGTTGTAAAATGAAAATAAAAGTTTCAAAAAAAAAAAAGGCATATGAAAGGGCAAGGCAATGTTCCCGTGAAGAGCTATTAGATAAAACAGCAGAGAAGAAAAGATGTGGTATGGTTTGCCCAATTTTATACTCGTATCAATCACAACATATTATTAAAATAATAAGAAAGTATTGGGCATTGATCCAAACCCTTCCGGTGTTTCGTGATTTAAAGGTCACATTCGCATATAAACGTAATGTAAATCTTAAGAATATGTTAGTCCCGTCAGCACTCACAGAAAGAGCATTTCTTTCGCAACATAAAGGCCACTTTCAGTGTGGCAAATGCTCGGTGTGTGTACATTCTCTTGTAGTTAGAAAGCAATTTACTCATCCCACCAATAATCGTAGTTTTCCATTGGATGACTTTTCTAACTGCTCCACAAGCCATGTGATTTATGTCGTGCAATGTCCGTGTTTGAAGTTGTACGTTGGTAAAACTACCCGACCAGTGCGTAGTCGGATTATCAAGCACAGGAGCTGTATCAGAAGGGGAGCAGTGGATAAACCGCTTGTCAGTCATTGGCAAGAATTATCACACAAAATTTCAGATTTGAAGTTTTTCGTTATTAAAAAGGTGAAGAGCAGCTGGAGAGGGGGAGATGTTGAGGGGGCAATTCGTCGGTTGGAAGAGCGGTATATTTTTAATCTTGATTGTTTGCAACCCAAATGGATTGAACATGGATGTGAATTTTATCTGTGTTTTTGTAAGGACAGTACCAGTTGAGTAACTTGATAAAGTTTATGGGTTATGCCCCAGTCCTTAATCACTCCCGTTATATATATTTCTATACAAATACGTTTAATAGTCTAAGGAATTAGATCTGTAAAATATATAACACTTGAAGTAATGTTTGTTTACAGTAGTTTATATATGTTGGTGCTTAAAGGTTGTCTGTGCAGTAGATAACTGTAAATTTAAGTTTTATGTAGTAAACAAGAGATGATAACTTTAGCTAACATATGTGTTGCCTGAAGCACACTCCTTTGTTTTTCCTTAGCCATATTAGGAGTTTGGTATTTATGCAATGTGGGATGTTAATAAGTTGATCCCTTCAGCATATCTTGGTTTTTTGGGTGTTTATTGATTTCATTCGTCGTAATTTATTTGTATGAGGTAAAGGAGATTGATGATGGTAAGACACGAGATCAAGAGAGATAGTAGAAGGAGTAGAGAGAAGTAATTCCAATATTTATTAGGTTTTATAGTTTTAAAATAATTGTGATATATGGTAAATTACTAGTGGTAAATGCTGGTGGTGTTTTAATTATTTATGTATGTATTAACAATGTTCATTTTATAGGGTATTTTAGATTTGAACGATACGGTATTGAGAGGGTATGGTTGAGTATTAGTTTAATAAAAAAAAGTGGTGGTATCTCCTTGGGGTTTACGGAGATCGTGAATGATATGGTGTTGTGACAATAGAGTAAAGGGACTATTTAAAAGTGGTATTTTATATATTTATTTAATATCATGTTTAAATTTAAGAGTTTGTTATATATATAAGCAATATGATATTGAGATGATATTGGTTGAGTACCAAGGCAGAAGAGGAAGTGGCGATCGTGTTTGATTTTGAGGAATTTATTTATATCATGACTGATATTTATAGTGTTAACAGGTTTGGTGGCATTAAGAATTGTAGTATTAAAGGCTGCCTTTAATGTAGTGGCAATTTTAAAGTGTTTTGACAACGTGGTGGTTGGGACTACCCTCTGTTTCATTTCTCTGACATCATTAGCATGACGCGGTCCTTTAAGGCGCACAATGCCCCAGCGTCTTTTCACATTCAGAAGTGCGTTTGGATGAGTCTAGTGTGAGCAGTGTAGAGCGTCGAAAAGTAAGTTTGGTAAAGCAATTGGATTTTTTATTTTGGAGGTGTTTTTAAAGTGGTGAGTTCATTGTATGTTTTAAACGTCAGGAAGTGATGGTGTTTATATGGCATGGCACTATAGATAGTTATCGTCGAGAGTTAAGGTTAAGTTTTTGTTTTTAACTTTTATACATATCGATGCTGGGGTCACTTATAGTGTTTAATGCATGATGTGTGTTTTTTCTAATAAGAGTAGGGATATTAGGGAAACCCTCCCGAGGTTTAACGCGTTTGGTGAAAAGTTGTTTCCCTTTTTAATTTGTACTGTGATCGAGGTTGGTTTGATAACACCTAAAAATTTTGAAAGAATTATGGTATTTTTGTGACTAAATTGTATGCCACGCTAGTGAGCACTTACTATGTATGGAGTTTTTTCAAACAAGTGATAAGGGTGGGGGTTATATTATTGATGGACATTTGTGTTTTAAAATACTTTTTGTTTTATAGTTTTTTTAGCATCTGCCACCACGACACCTTTTACTCCAAGTGGAATTTAATGACGTTCCGAGGTAGCATGGTTTTGATATGCTCACTTTACAATTTATTATCATAGCACTATATTACAACAATGATGGTCACTCTCTATGGGGGTTCATTTACCTATGTGGTTTTTTCTTCTTTGTCCCTCTTTAGCAATAACAGTACGTTGGAAGGTTAGATAGTTGATGAAGGTATGGTTTGAATGTTTATGGTGTTTTTTATATATATGTTGGTATGTCACTTTAATTTATGTATATTAATTATTTATTTGATATTATTTATTATTATCTTTTAAATATTGATGTATATATAATTTTAAATGATGATTTTTATATATATGTCAAGGTTATTATGGTTTAACTTATAGATAGTTGGGTTACATTCCTCTAATGGAGTATTATGAGTTGATTCATGTTTGTTTGCTGTGCTGATCTTTGTTTTACTTCTGGTTGTATTAACGTATTAGGTGTTTTAATTAACAATTATCTTTTAGGTCTCATGTTGTAACTAATGATATTTGTGTATGTTTTTATTTTATTATTGTTTTTATGATTTATGTAGCCTGCCCCTGAAGAAGGCAACGAAACACGGCCTATGTCGGGCCATAGGCTTAGATCAATAAAGTAAGTCCCTCCCACTGCTGTCCACGTCTCAGACTGGGTTTGTAATAAGCACGTGGACTCGTGCTAGCTTGGTTGGTACCAGTTCCCCATTCTGACAGTCTCTCTGACATAGGAAAGTATAATCCTGTTCTTTCTCGCTTGTTCACATGGTACATAGCTGCTTGATATGAGCATAGATACCAAGGCTGAACCATCCCAGAGAGTGAACTCCAAAGAGATTTAAATGTAATATTGCTTTCAAATGTAAAAAGAGAAACAGCATAAAATATTTGCTTGTCTTTGGAACCTCTGAAAGGATATAGACATAGGGGCGGCAATATAGGTAAATTATCTGGACTGAAAATTGCTTTTCACTCAATGGCTAAAACTATCTGCCAAGGTTTCACAGCACCTGGACTGGCACTGGGGGGAGCAGTACACAAGAAGCTGGGCTCAGATTTCTTTGCACTGGCTGAGAATTGATACTGAGGGTCTAATGCTTGAGGGAAGGGGCTCAAAGAGTGTAAGAGTGAGAGCCTTCAAATGAGGAGGACACACTCCTAACGAGTGAGACTTGGCACCTCTGTAGAAGGGTGTGCATTGAAAAAAATTCAGGGTTTATTTCCAGATCTTTTTTTTTTAATTTCTTTTGGCTAATTTCTGGATTCATTTCAGTTTGTTTCAGAATTAGTGCTTGTAAAATTAGATTAACAAGAGAAAAAACGGTTAATGTGAATGAATCAATTGTATATTCATTAGATAAACAAACAGATAAGAAATGCCAAGCTGAGTCAGACTTAGGGCATCCTGTTTCTGCCAGTTGCTAAACTGGGTCACAAGCACCCAGCACAGCCTGGCGACCCGTATGTCCGCCTCAGGTCAGTAGCCACTACCCCCCCCACCACCCCTTCCCTCCCCATCCCTCCCCCTCCCTCCTTCCTTACCCACATATTACCACTCTTGCCATTTTCTTCTTCACTCAACAATACTGTTATTAATTTTTTCACATACTTTTTGGGATTACAGCATACACAAAGAAAACTGTTGGCCACAGCATGAAAAACTACACATTATCAACATTAAAAAACATTAAAAACATTAATGCATAATCTTACACCTGCTAAGAGGCACAGCCCGCCCTTTTCATTTCTACGAGGCCCGGTGGCATTGATGTCTGGAAAAATTTAGCCGTCTAAGCCTTTTCCCACTGCCCCCCGGTTCCTATGGGGCATACCCTATGAAGGGGCGCCTGCCGCAACAGGCCTTTTCTGTTCCCCTCCCATTCGCCGCAGTGTCCTGCTTTGCCACCACCCACGGCCCGTCATTGGCATGAGCAGGGCTACGTTGCTCGTCCCTTGCCCCTCCCGGTGCCGTGCAAGCTTGGGAAGGCCCTCTGGACACTGTTCCTGTTTTCATTTGCGTGCTGTTGGGGGACCATTGAATTCTAGTATGCCCGCTCCCCCCTCTTCCATGGCTGGGCTGTGCGCTCTCTCCTAAGGGTGGTTCCCTATCTTTTCCGCCATGCTGTGACGGTGCCGTAATCCTCGGGGTGGGTTGGGAGGGTGCGTCTTCAACCGCTCTGCTGGGAGAGGAAAGAGGGCGAGCTGCGGCCCGGCCCTGCTCTATATTCGGGCCGGTGTAGCCGCCCGCCCCCCCCCCCCAGCCCCTCCCTCCCTCGGCCCTAAGGTTAACCCTTCGGCTCCCGGGCGCCTGCCTGTGCCCGGCCAAGATGATTCTCAGCCGGAACTCAGCCTGGCGACCCGTATGTCCGCGCTCAGGTCAGTAGCCACTACCCCCCCCCCCCACCACCCTTCCCTCCCCATCCCTCCCCCTCCCTCCTTCCTTACCCACATAGTACACTCTTGCCATTTTCTTCACTCAACAATACTTTTAATTAATTTTTTCACATACTTTTTGGGATTACAGCATACACAAAGAAAACTGTTGGCCACAGCATGAAAACTACACATTATCAACATTAAAAACATTAATGCATAATCTTACACCTGCTAAGAGGCACAGCCCGCCCTTTTCATTTCTACGAGGCCCGGCAGTGATGTCTGGAAAAATTTAGCCGTCTAAGCCTTTTCCCACTGCCCCCCGGTTCCTATGGGGGCATACCCTATGAAGGGCGCCTGCCGCAAACAGGCCTTTTCTGTTTCCCCCTCCCATTCGGGCCGCAGTGTCCTGCTTTGCCACCACCCACGGCCCGTCCGTCAAAGGCATGAGCAGGGCTACGTTGCTCGTGCCTTCCCTTCCCCTCCCGTGGCCGTGCAAGCTTGGGAAGAAGCCCTCTGGACACTGTTCCTGTTTCATTTGCGTGCTGTTGGGGGACAATTGAATTCTAGTATGCCCCGCTCCCGCACTTCTTCCATGGCTGGGCTGTGCGCTCTCTCCTAAGGGTGGTTCCTATCTTTTCCGCCACCCCTCGCAGCTGCGACTCCTCGCGTGCTGAGAGGGTCCCCACCCTTTCCCGCTGCTGTGGCCAACTTGACTCTCTGCCATAACTGCTCGAGCGTATCTCCAGGAACAAGCAGGAATAAGTCCTCACATATGGGTACGTCGGTACCGACGGAGCCCGTGCGGGAAAGCTCCCCAGCTTCTTAGAATAGAAGCTTTTGGGACCTCCCACTGCACATGCACATGCGCACGTGCCTTCCCGCCTTCCTGCAGGCAGCTCTCCTCAGTTTCGTCTTTTTCCGCGGAGCCAGCAGGTCGTGTTCCTTCCTGTCACCGCTGAAGAAATTGTTATTATATTTGTTTCTTTAGACCGCGTACCTGCCTTCCCCATACCGATAACCGGTATCAGCAGCGGTACTTTTCTTTCTTTCTTTAAAAAATTATAATTCTTTTTTCTTATTTTTTAGCTTTTTGGTCACTTCAGAGAGGCCTCTCGGCCTACTCAAGTTCTCCTCATGGAGAAGCCAGCCCCTGATTTAAGAAGTGTACCAAAATGTAATGCTGTTATTTCAGTCACAGACAACCCATGACTGGTGTCTGAAATGTTTGGGGCCTGACCATTCCATACCGGACTGCCCATCTTGCTCCCACATGTCTAAACGTGGGCTGCAGAACCGGGCCAACAAATTCCATGTGCTGTTTGCTTCAGAGAATACAGCATCACAGTCATCCAGGTCTTCTTCTCCGGATGGATCTCAGGTAACCAAACCTTCTGTGGGCAAGTCCTCAAAGAGCAAATCTCCTTCAAAGCATCGATGAGGCTCTTAGCTTAGAACTTGAGACCCTGCCCCAGCCAAACAACCCCGGCGGGAAGTCCAACTTCCAAAAACGCCAATTCAGGGGTCTTCAGGTTGATATCGATGCTACGGCCTCGACAGATCACCTGTTAAGGCCTGCTCTGGGGGTGACCGGGTCACTCCGGTCCGACATCCAGGCAGCTATGGCGTCCATGGGCGATACTGTACAGTCCATGCAGCAGGCCGTCCATGAGCTTTTCATTAAAGCTGCAAACGCCATCGGTTCCGCTTTCACGCGGTTCCGGGCCCGATACCGGTAAGTCCGCCATGCCGGCTATTCGAGGCCGTCCAGCCTCGTCAAACGCCAAGTCGGTACCGTATGGGGCTTTCGCCCGGACCGGTTCCATACCCGATACGCCCCTGATATCCGATACCGATCGGGTAAGCCGATCGTGCGTTAGAGGGAAAGCACCGAATTCCTCTGAGGATTTTCACTCCTCTCTGATGATTCTTGCGCCTTTTGGGGGGGGTGAGGGGGTTTTTTTTCACGGTGCGCGTCTTTTCAACATTTACGTGAGGAGCCCATCTTCTCCCCTAAAAGGAGAATGTCCCCTCCTAGAGGATTGTGTCCTTCCAGGACTTTGTTTTAGATATGGCTACAGCCCATTCTATTTACCATCATGGCTCTGAAAAGGAACCCAGATCCAAAAAACTGGATATTTTGGGATACTCAAAGGCCCTGTAAGGAGCGCGGCAGTTACCATGCCTATCCATGAAATCCTTCAAGAACCCAACTGGATGGATGTCTTGGGGAAAATCCTTGGACTTTGTCTCCTTATTTCCCGTAGGTTGGACACCATGTAGTAGGGTCCCTCCTTCTCCTGGTTTCAAAAGACTCAATTGCCCCACCACTCTATTGTGGTGAAGTCTGCAATGAAGAAGATAGGGGTACCAAAAGTGCACTCTTCCACCCCGTCAGGAAGGGACTGTCCCAGACTTTGGACTCTGTTGGTAGGAAAATTTTCCAGGCTAGTATGCTTATGCCCAGGATTAATTCCTACAGTCTCTATATGGGCATGTTGCTGGAGGAAATTGCCAAAAAGGTGCGGCATTTTGCCCACTTTATATATATATAAATATATTATCACTGTAGGACTAAAAAAGCAGGGAGTACTTTACCTAGTGAACACAAAACTTCTTAGAGGTTTCTAAGTTCTCTAATGAGGGCAGCAGTATGATTCCTTTGAAGGGAGCCAGTAGTGGGCTTTTGGGGCGATTGCTATTGCAGCCCGACGTCTTGCCTTGGCTCCAGGCCTTCGGATCTGGATACCTGCTGGGTTCTAGATGGGCTTACGGAATCTGCCCCTGTACAGGTGAGAACCTATTTGGGGCAGAGTGGCAAATCAAAGCCACCCAGCTGGATGCTGAAAATGCCAACATGTGGAAAGACTTTTTCTTTCAAAGTCAACTTCAATTCTTACTAAAGAAAAAAGTCTTTTAAAAGGCATTACATATAAGAAGGCCAGAGTTGCCTGTCAATACTGGCCAGCAGTCCTTCTCAACCTCGCTATAACTGCCTAAGGCGTCCACAACTCCAAACAAGCACGAGCTTAAAGCCTGCAGCAAGTACTGTAGCTCAGCAGGCTCCCAACCCCTCAGGGGTTTGGCACTTGCTCATAGGGAACTTGACCAATTCTGGTTTTCTAACACCACCAGAACCTGCTCAACCATACCCGTGACAGGTTCGGTTCACCTTGGCTCCCAGATGGACACAAGATCACAACACGAACAAGGACCTTCTCTATCAGCATTTTCGAGAGGGTTACAAACGGCATTTCTCTCCAGCCATTCCTCCCCCATCATATGGTGAGGACCATTCAATTCCCCCCCATCACTCTCCTAAACTGGTTGGTTCAAGAGGTTTGCCCTCTCTTCTTGCCCAAGGGGCCATAGAAGAGGTTCCTCTTCCTCAACAAGGGTCCGGTTTCTAGCTCCCCTTATTTTCATCATTCAAAGGAAGACAGGGGTGATTCAGACCAATGCCTAGATCTGAGAGAATTGAACACAATTATCTTCAAAGAGACAATTCTAAAATGATGTCCTTCTCGGCATTCTCCTTTTCCTTACCTCC